>CAUPSL010001213.1:0-74608 GCA_963514005.1 Raja brachyura | reverse complement strand
TTTTTAGTTTGCACTCTATTGATTTTAGATAAAACGCTATCCCTTACGGCTGGTGATTTAGTACTCTGTCTGTCTCTGTCTCTCACACTCTCTCTCTCTCTCTCTCTCTCTCTCTGTTTCTCTCTCCCATCTCTCTTTCTCTCCCTCCATCTCTATCTCTCCCCACTCTCTCTTTGTTCTCCAGAGATGTCCACGTTCTCCAGAGATGCTTCCTGACCTGCTGAGCTATTCCAGCACTTTGTATTTGTACACGTACTCCAGATTTGTTCTCCTCTCTCCTCTCTCTCCTCCCTCCTCCCTCCCTCCCTCTCCCTCTCTCTCTCTCGCTCTCTTCTCTATCCCTCCCTCCCTCCCTCCCTCCCTCTCTCTCTCTCTCTCTCTCGCTCTCCTTCCCTCCCTCTCTCTCTCTATCCCTCCCTCCCTCCCCCTCCTCTCTCTCTATCCTTCCCTCCTCCCTCCCTCCCTCCCTCTCTCTCTATCTATCCATCTATTCCTCCCTCCCTCCCTCCCTCTCTCTATCTATCCATCTATTCCTCCCTCCTCCCTCCCTCTCTCTCTATCTATCCATCTATTCCTCCTCCCTCCCTCTCTCTCTCTCTATCCCTCCCTCCCTCCCTCCCTCCCTCCCTCTCTCTCTATCTATCCATCTATTCCTCCCTCCCTCCCTCCCTCTCTCTCTATCTATCCCTCTCTTCCTCTCTTCCTCTCTCCCTCTCTCCCTCTCTCCCTCTCTCCCTCTCTCCCTCTCTCCCTCCCTCCCTCCCTCCCTCCCTCTCTCTCTCCCCCTCTCTCTCTCTCCCTCTCTCCCTCTCCCTCTCTCCCTCCCTTCCTCCCTCATTCTCCCCCTTCTCCCCCTTGGATGAGAGTTAGTTGTTTGTCACCCAATGTGCAGATGGAGCCAAGGGACATTGGACATCCGAGGTGCATCACAAACTTGTAGGGCAAGGTTATTAATCGAGCTGGTTTAGAGATACAGCGCGGCAACAGTCCCTTCGGCCCACTGAGGTCCGTGCCGACCTGCGATCCCGCACACTAACACTATCCTACACACACGGGAACAGTTTACAATCTTAACCGAAGCCAATTAACCTACAAACCCGCACGTCTCTGGAGTGTGGAGGAAACCGGAGCGCCCGGAGGAAACCCACGCAGGTCAACGTGCAGGGACTCCGTACAGACAGCGCCCGTGGCGGGGATGGGGCCCTGGGTCTCTGGCGCTGTGAGGCAGCAACTCTACCGCTGTCACGTCTCTCGCTCTCTCTCCCTCAATAACCCCCGGCTGTTTCTCCCACCACAGGGGCCGGTGGGATCTCCTGTTCCCGCTGTTGCCGGGATACCGTGGCCATCCCAGCTTCCAGGCGCTGATCGGGCAAACTCAGATGTCACATCCTCTCCCTGGCCCGTCCTCAGCTCTCCACACCATTCCTGACGGAGAGAAACTGGTGAGAGAGGGAACGAGAGAGAGAAGGGGTGGTAGAGAGAGAGGGGGAGATAGAGAGAGAGATGGAGGGGGGGGGAAGAGTGAGGATGGGAGGGGGGAGGGGGAGGGTGGAGGGAGAGAAGAAGAGGGAGGGAGGAGGCATGTTCTGACACTCTCTCCTCTACCCCAGGTTACACTACGCCGCGCTCGTATTTGGGACAGTGTGAAGAAATCATCAGTGTTATCAGAGTACAGCCGCCTCCTCTCCTAGAGCCTAGACCCACCCCTCCTCCCCCTCCTCCTCCCCCCCCCTGCCCTCCCCTCTCCTCCCCTCCCCTCCCTCCCCCCCTCTCCTCCCCACCCCTCTCTCCCCCCCTCTCCCCTCCCTCCTCCCCACCCCTCTGCTCCCCTATCCTCCCCTCCCCTCTCCTCCCCAACCCTCTCTCCCACCTCTCATCCCCTCCCCTCTCCTTCCCTCCATTCCCCTCTCCTCCCCTCCCCTCTACTCTCCTCCCCTCCCCTCCCCGCCCCTCTCTTCCTCTCCCCCCCTCCTCCTCTCCCCTCTCCTCCTCTCCCCTCCCCTCCCCTCTCCTCCGCTCCTATACCCCTCTCCCCTCTGGGAGAGAGGGGAGGGATGGAATGTGGTAGGGGGAGGAGGGGTAGGGGAGGGGCAGAGAGGGGGGGGTGGGGTGTGTGAGAGAGGAGGCTGGTGGGATGGAAACCCTCACTTACCACTCTCCCATTCCCCCTTCCCTTCAGCCCTCTCCACCCCTCCCCCTCCTCACCCCCAGTCTCCTTTCTCTCCCCCTTCCCCTCTCTCTCTCCTCTCCCTCTCCCCTCTCCACCTCCTCTCTCTCTCTCCCCCCCCAGTCCCCTCTCTCTCCTCCTCCCCACCCTCCTCCCCTCTCTCCCCCCCTCACCCCCATCCTCTCTCCCTCTCCCAACAGACAAAAACATTGTTTTCCCAGAACATAATTCCGGATTTATTCCCTGTCATTGGGTCCAAAATTTATATTTATGCTCTCCAATAAACAAATTTCAGCGCAGATTAAAGCACTTGGCAATCTCTCTGTCTCTCCCTCTCTCTGTCTCTCGCTCTCTGTCTCTCCCTCTCTCTCTCCCTCTCTCTCTCCCTCTCCCTCTCTCTCTCTCCCTCTCCCTCTCCCTCTCCCCTCTCCCTCTCCCTCTCCCTCTCCCTCTCCCCCTCCCTCTCCCCCCCTCCCTCCCTCCGTCCGTCCCTCCCTCCCTCCCTCCCTCCCTCTCTGCCTCTCTGCTTCTGCCTCTCTCTCTCTCTCTCTCTCGCTAGAGGCAGGAAACATGTTCCCGATGTTGGGGGAGTCCAGAACCCAGTTTAAGCCACAGTTTAAGAATAAGGACTGAGATGAGGAGAAGCTTTTTCACCCAGAAAGTTGTGAGTCTGTGGAATTCTCTGCCTCAGAAGGCAGTGGAGGCCAGTTCTCTGGATTTTTTCAAGAGAGAGCTAGATAGGGCTCTTAAAGATAGCGGAGTCAGGGGACATGGGGAGAAGGCAGAGACGGGTACTGCTTGTGGATGATCAGCCATGATCACATTGAATGGCGGTGCTGGCTCATAGGGCCAAATGGCCAACTCCTGCTCCTATTGTCTATGTTTGTACATTAGTTTACTTTAGTTTATTTTACCGTGTGCCGAGGTGCAGTGTAAAGCGTTTTTGTTGCGTGCTATCCAGTCAGCGGAAAGACCGTTCATGATTACAATCCAGCCGCCCACAATGTACAGATACAGGATAAAAGGATTATCGTTTAGTGCAAGGTAAAGCCCGATTAAAGATAGTCCGAGGGTCTCCAATGAGGTGGATGGGAGGTCAGGACCGCTCTCTAGTTGGTGAGAGGACAGTTCAAGTTGCCTGATAACAGCCGGGAAGAAACTGCTCCCTGATTCTGGAGAGGTGCTTTCGATTTCACACTTCTGTACCTCTTGCCCGATGGGAGAGGGGGGAAGAGAGAATGACCGGGGGGGGGTGAGACTAGTCCGCGATTAAGCTGCTGTCCTTGCCGAGGCAGCGTGAGGTGGAGATGGAGGGGAGGTTGGTTTGTGTGTATGATGGTCTGGGCTGCGTCCACAACTCTCTACACAACAGGCACGTGCCATCAGGGTAGGCAAGGTAGGCACTGCCTACCCTGACTAAAATTATAACATAGTCATTACTAAATATAAATAATAAAGGCATGGGAGAATTATGCCTGTCTAAGAGACCGATCTCTTAGGTAGGCATAATTCTCCGTGCCTTTTATCCGCAGCGCTTGTAACACGGGAAGCTCTGTGCAGCCCACGTGCCGTCAGCGCTGCCTGAAGCCGTCAATGACAAGAGAGGCTGAAGGCAGCAGAAATTCTGCCTTTGCAGCACTGCACATGCGCATCAGTCTACTGCGCATGGACAGCGCTAGTTTCTTGGCGGGGTTTTCAAATATGGATTGGCATTATTTTAAATGTATGTTAGGTAACAGGGAGAGAAGAATGGAGTTCATGAATGAATGATGTGGTAAGTACATTTTGTGTTTATGTTTTTAAATACGTACTTCCCGGGGTGTGGGGGTGGGGGGAAGATACCTTTCACAGCGTTTGGGGAGTCTGGCCCGGGGTAAAGTTGCGGGGAGGGCACGAATATTGTGAAGGAGGGGATCGGGATAATGCCACTTGCGACGCTCCTTGCACAGAGGCGTGCAAAACCTGTCTCCTGCCGCTCGCTGGCCTCACTCATGTCCCGCAAATCCTTAAATTCCAACAGCGCGATTGAGGTTACTCGGCTGTGGGAATTTAAGGATTTGCAGGAAGCCGCTGACATGAGCGAGCAGCAGGTGAAAGGTGTTCAGACGGAGAGCACTGCCAGAAGTGAGCGGGCCTGCAGAAGGCGCTGAAGTGGCAGACAGTTTGACTGTCGGGTCCCGGCGGCCGCTCGCAGCTACCCGAGCTGCTTCTATCCCCGGCTACAATGTGGTGGCTCCACGTATGGAGCGCCACAGCAGCGGTAAGTGAGTGAGTTACTGGCATTATCCCGACCCCCTCATTCTCAACAGTCCTGCTCACCCCGAAACTTTACCCCTGGCACAGACTCCCCATACACTGTGAAAGGAACTGTCCCCCCAATTGGTCCCTTGAACAAGTGTTGTCATTCAATAAGATGACAACTGACTCAACTTTTCCCTGTGTGCTCCCATTTTTCCCACCATCTCTCCACCTGCCATCACCCTTCAACCCCCCCCCCCACCACCACCCATTCAGTAATTCAGAATAAAGGAGACTAGGAAGCCTTGGGCAAATTGAATTGTTACTGTTTATATTTTATTTTTTATTTTTACGGAGAGAACAATCTGCGCATGGGCGGTTTATATATACTTTTTTATCCGACTGAGTGCCTACCTTGAGTAATTACTCAGGGCAAGTGCCTGCTGCACACACACGCATGCAGACACACTCACACGTAAGCACACACCCACTCACATACACACACGCACACAGCCCCACTCACACACTCCTGGGGAAGGGCCTGTTTCTACCCTGTGTGACTCTTTGCCTAGTGTAGATGGGGCATGTTGGTCGGTATGGGATGAAGGGCCTGCGTCTCTGTCTCTCCTCTCTCTCTCTCTGTCTCTCTGTCTCTCTCTTTCTGTCTCTGTCTGTCTGATTATTGAACATCATGTTCCATCAATCTGGGCTTGTATACACTGGAGTTTAGAAGGATGAGAGGGTATCTTATTGAAACATAAAATTATTAAAGGTTTGGACACGCTAGAGGCAGGAAACATGTTTCTGTTGTTGGGGGAATCCAGAACCAGGGACCACAGTTTAAGAATAAGGAGTCGGCCATTTAGGACTGAGATGAGAAAAAAAATTCCCGTACATAATTCTCCCGTGCCTTTCATCCGTAGTACATTTAAAACGCGGAAGTATGTGCTACTAATGTGCCGTCGACGATGCTTCAAGCCATCAGTGGCAACGGTCCGTAAAGGCAGCTGAAATTCTGCCTTTACACTGTGGACTGCGTACATGGGCTTTTCACTGCGTATGTGCACCAGCCTACTGCGCAGGTTTCTTGGCGGGTTTATCAAAGACGGATAGTGATTACCTGCAGAGTTTCTCGAAGCAAACTTACAAGGAAAAGACCAAAATAATTGAAAATGGCAGAACTTAAAGAACTTCGACAACGCAAAGGAACAAAAAGAAGTTGAACATTTAAAATGGCTTGGTACAACAGGAAACAAAGCGAGAAGAATGGATTTTGTGTACAAATAATATGATAAGTAAATTTCTTTGAGCTATATGTTTTTAAATACTTTATTAGGAAATAGGATCCATTGAAGACACATGACTTGATAAAAGTCGACAGAACAATCTGCGCATGCGCGGTTTTCAAGATTCACTGCCTACCCTGACTAATCATTCACGGCACGTGCCTGAGTTGTACGGTCAGGATAATACGGAGCTGGTGCTGTCTCATTCACAGGCAGGATATGTTGCCTGTTATGACTGTGGGTGCTGCCATCGGCCTTGACCAAGCACAAACGTGACTAAGAGGCAGATCCGGAAATTACGCCCATGCAGTCATGACCTTTGTCTGTTTCCAGATGAACCACTTGCCCCTCGGTTAATGGTGGCAGCGGTCTGCTAGTTTTGTCAAACCACTCTTTATGAATGTTGCGTGTTTGTTGCAGCCTGGACTGGACCTCTGATGGTGGGACCACCTGCGGAACGAGTGCCTGAAACAGGCCCTTCATCCCAGCGAGTCCGTGCCGACCAGCAATCGCCCGTTCACACACTAGTTTAGTTTAGAGATACAGCGCGGAAACAGGCCATTCGGCCCACCGGGTCTATGCGATCAGCTATCCCCGCACCTAACTACCCTGCACACACGAGGGAACAATTTACAATCTTTACCGAAGCAAATTGACTTAGAAACCTGCACGTCTGTGGAATGTGGGAGGAAACCTGAGCGCCCGGAGAAAACCCCACGCATGTCACGGGGAGAAACGTGCAAACTCCGTACAGACAGCACATGTACTCAGAATGGAACCCGGGTCTCTGGTGCCATGAGAGCGGGAAGAGGGAGGGAGAGAGAGACTGGGTATTGTCGTTCCTGAGTTTATAACGTGAACACAAGGCTGTTGGCATGTGAAAAGCGGAATAAAAAGTGCCAAGTTGTGTGTGGAGAGAGAGGGAGGGAGGGAGAAAAAGAGGGGGGGAGGAAGAGAGGGAGGGGGAGAGGGCAGAGGGAGAGTGGGAGAGAGGGGAAGGGAGGGAGCGAGCGGGGGGGACGGAGAGAGAGATGGGGGGGAGGGAGAAGGGGTGGAAGAGAGGGGGTAGGGAGAGTGGGAGAGAGAGGGGAAGGGAGGGAGCGAGCGAGCGGGGGGAGGGAGGGAGCAGGCAGTAACGACACTGACATCCCGTGGTCGGGACGAAATGTTTCAGTCCCAACATGAAAGTTCCTGCAGACACACTGATTGATTGTACGGTGCTGGGAGCCGGTGAGTCTCTCTCTCCCCCTCCCCCTCTCCCCCTCTATTTCCACCTCTCTCTCTCTCTCCCCCTCCCTCTCTCCCTCTATTTTGACTGGGTGTTGTTGTTCCTGGGTTATCGCGATCGGTCCATAACCTTCCAAACCTGTCCTATCCACGTACCTGTCTAACTGTTTCTTAAACGTTGGGATAGTCCCAGCTTCAACTACCTCCTCCAGCAGCTCGTTCCATACACCCACCACCCTCTGTGGGAAAGTTACCCCTCAGGTTACTAGTAAATCTTTTCCCCTTCACCTTAAACCCATGTCCTCTGCTTGATTCCTCCACTCTTGGCAAGAGACTCTGTGCATCTACCCGATCTATTCCTCTTGTGATTTTGTACACCTCTATAAGATCACCCCTCATCCTCCTGCGCTCCAAGGAATAGAGTCCCAGCCTGCCCCAACCTCTCCCTGTAGCTCAGGCCCATCGAGTCCCGGCAACATCCTTGTAAATCTTCTCTGTGCCCTTTCCAGCTTGACGACATCTTTCCTGTAACACAGTGTGTTCAGTTCTGGGCACCGTGTTACAGGAAAGATGTCGTTGGGCTGGAAAGGGCACAGAGAAGATTTACGAGGATGTTGCCGGCACTCAAAATTACCAAACTCAATCACCGTAGATCCATAGGCAATAGGTGCAGGATCCCTTCATCTGAACCATTGATGTATATTGTAAATAGCTGTGGTCCAGCACCAAGCCTTGCAGTACCCCAATAGTCACTGCCTGCCATTCTGAAAGGGACCCGTTAAACCCTACTCTTTGTTTCTTGTCTGCCAATTTTCTAGCCATGTTTCAATAAGATCCCCTCTCATCCCTCTAAACACCAATACCATGTGCCCTAATATTCCCACTAATCTGTGGGACTGTATTAAATGCTTTCTGAAAGTCCAGGTACACCACATCCATTGGCTCTCCCTTCTCCTAGTTCCATTCTCAAAGAATTCCAGAAGATTAGTCAAGCATGATTTCCCCTTCGTAAATCCATGCTGACTCGGACTGATCCTGTTACTGCTATCCAAATGTGCCGCTATATCATAGGTGCACGAGTAGGCCATTCGGCCCTTCAAGCCAGTATGGCCATTCACTGTGATCATGGCTGATCATCGACAATCAGTGCCCCGTTCTTGCCTTCTCCCCATATCCCCTAACTCCGATATCTTTAAGAGCTCTGTCTAACTCTCTTGCAAATAGCTATGAGAGAGAAGTCAGTCTTACCAAACTTCTGAATTCCCTGGGATGGAACCCTCTCCAAGACAGACATAAAGCTCACCATTTGGCCTGTTTTGACAAAATGTTAAATGGTCAGCTCGACATAGATTACCAAACCGAAGGTGCAGTGAAATGAATTTGGCAGCAGCGATACACTTAAAAAGAACACGCATACACAATAACATTTAACACAGCATTCTTCACTGGGGTGGAAGGCAACAAGATTCAGTCAGTCCTCCTCCTTTGTTCATCCATGGTCGGGGCCATAAACCCTCCTTAGTCGTGGCTATGGATGGTCCGATGTACAGGCAGTCATGTCGGGATGATCTGAACTCTGATGTCGGGACGGTCAAACACACTCCGCAGCTTGGAGGTCCTGAATCGGCCAATTCCTACCGAACACCGCGGCTTCAGGATGTTATGGGCCGCTGGCTGGCGGTCAGAGCACTTCTTCGGCAATCCCAGGCAAGGGATCCCAGACCCCAGGTGGTAAGTCCACGCCACACCTGCGTCTAGAAGCTCCGCAGACCACAGCCGCACGATGACAGAGTCAACAGGCCAGTGATCGGAGCACTCCTCTCTGGCGACCCCTGGCAAGGGTTCGCCCCGTTCCACGATAGAAAAGTCCACGCCGGGTCCTCTGCTGATGCTCCGGGCCTGATTCCGGTAAAGGCCGCTACAATCCATGCTGTTAGGCCGCGAGGGAGGCGACATGGAAAAAGTTGCCTCTCCATGGAGGAGGTGACCAAAAACGGTTCCGCCTTTCCCCTCCCCTCACCACCCCCCACACAAGACACACAGAGAGACACCTAAACTCACATTTAGACACATAGAATACTCGCAGCGAACCCACCGACCAGCTACCAAGACAGATGTGTACAGCACTTCATTCTTGCCCCCACGCTATTAAAGCATGGAATAGTCTTCACCCTACCATAGTTACCCAACCAGACGCAACTACATTTAAGGGACAGACGTTTAGGGGTAACATGAGGGGGAACTTCTTTACTCAGAGAGTGGTGGCTGTGTGGAATGATCTTCCAGCAGAAGTGGTGGAGGCAGGATAGATTTTAACATTTAAAAGTAAAGTGGATAGGTATATGGACGGGAAGTGAATGGAGGGGTATGGCCTGAGTGCAGGTAGATGGGACTAGGGGAAAATAAATGGTCGGCACGGACTGGAAGGGCCAAGAAGGCCTGTTTCCGTGCTGTAATTGTTATACGGTTATATATATGGTTATTTAAGCTCTTCTTCTCCAAGAATTATTTTTTTGCTTCGGTCCACCCTCCGCCACCTCCAGTTTAAATTCCATTTGGAATATTTTGGAGGAGCAAGAACCAAGAACAAACAATAACAGTGCCATAATAATAATAACAATAATAGTCCTTTGTAGTTCAGGGCTTATGAGATTGTTGTGTTTAATGGCCTGATGGTTGTGGGGAAGAAGCTGTTCCTGAACCTGGACGTTACAGTTCTCTGGCTCCTGTATCTTCCTGATGGCAGTGGTGAGATGAGTGTGTGTCTTTGATGATGTTGGCTGCTATTTTGAGGCAGTGATACCTATGCTCAGTCTAGCTCGCTATATAACTATCCAGTATGTAGCTCAGAATAGCTAGCTACCAAGAGTCAAGTCAAGAGTGTTTTATCACCCAGATAGAACAATGAAATTCTTACTTGCTGCAGCACAACAATAATAATAATAATAATAATAATAATAGTGTTTTGGAGCTCAGAGTGTATTTGTTGTCGTACTTAATAACCCGATGGTTGTAGGGAAGAAGCTGTTACTGGACCTGGACGTTACAGTTCTCTGGCTCCTGTACCTTCTTCCCGATGGCAGTGGTGGGATGACAATAGACAATAGGTGCAGGAGTAGCACATTCGGCCCTTCCAGCCAGCACCGCCATTCCATGTGGACTCGCCATTCAATCATGGCTGATCATCCCCAATCAGTACCCCGTTCCTGCCTTCTCCCCATATCCCCTCACTCCGCTATCTTTAAGAGCCTTACTCTCTATTGAAAGCATGCAGAGAACCGGCCTCTACCGCCCTCCGAGGAAGAGAATTCCACAGACTCACAACTCTTTGTGTCAAAAAGTGTTTCCCCATCTCCGTTCTAAATGGCCCTTATTCTTAAACTGCCTGTGTGCGGCCAGGATGGTGCGGGTCTCTGAAGATGTTGGCTGCCTTTTTGAGGCAACAACTTTGATAGATCCATACGATTGTGGGGAGGTCAGAGCCGGTGATGGACCTACTTTTCGCAGTCTTTTCCGCACCTGGACGTTCAAGTTGCCAAATTCATTGAATAAGCAAATAAACAAACAAACTATAGAATGTAGAAATTGGGAGGTCAGGTCAGGTACAAGACGTTGGCGAGGCCACATTTAGACTATTGTGTTCAGTTCTGGTTTACTACAAATATTACAGAGAGATGTGAAGGTGGACCCAGACACAAATTGCTGGAGTAACTCAGCGGGTCAGGCAGCATCTCTTAAGAGAAGGAATGAGCGATGTTTTGGGTCAAGACCCTTCTTCAGACTGAGATCGGGGGAGACGAAGATGAGAGATTTAGATATAGGTGAATGACTGGGGGAATCCAGGTAATCAGCGGGTAGACTCTTTCCCCCCCCCCCCCCCCCCTCCAACACTGGCGTGTGGAAAAATTTATATATATCGGCAACTTTATCAACAACTAGACTAAGTGCAGACCCGTTGGGTCTGGTTCGCTAACACAATATTCCACCACTCAAGGATAGCCCCCAACGGCGTAGAGTATTAACACAATCAAAGACTACCTATGTTGACAGTTTACAAACATACGGTCATCAAATTAATATAACGGAAACTTTATCAATAATACACTTGACGACCCGCGGCGACCACCATTCACGGAAGGCCTCCAAAGTCCCGGTGGACACCGCATGTTCCCTTTCCAGGGACACGCGGGCACGGAAGTCGGCCCGGAAAAGTGACGGGGAGTCAACCCCGGTGCGGCCATCGACTACAGCTGCCTGGACCAGCGAATGGCCATCTTGGCCAGGCCTAGGATCAGACGGATTAATTCATGGGAATTACACATTAAATTCCTTCCATCTGGCATATAAATTCATGACAGTGAGAATTCTTGTGTGAACGGGATCAGTTTGTTATTTGGATTCTTAGGCTATTGTTAAAAATTATCCTTTTCTTAAGAAATGGAATCTACAGGAACATTCTTAATGGGAAAGTAGTGGGCAGGAAGGCATGACATGTTTGAAGAGCAAAAACTTGTAGTTTACAATGCCAACATTGAAAAGTTGAGGAAAAACAGGGTGTACAGAGTTGCTTATTGGTTACAATCTCAGGAGTATGATGATGCTACTGATTATGATATGCCAATGTACCAGCTCACAGCTGATCATCTCCATAAAGACTTGGTCTATTGCTAGAAATAGTAATTTATTTACATATCTGTTACGGATTTACAGCATATAATACAATAATATTAAAGTTCTGATCTTGAGAATATCACATTTTTGAATTTTCAAGACTGGGTGTTTATTACAATTTCTGTCACAACGGTCAATTTTGTAATTAGCTACAATTAGGTAATTAACTAATTACATGCTTTAATTTCAACTCATCCAAGTAGGATGTTTATATATTTGTTTCAGAATGATTCAGTCTATAATAACTGAAAATGTCATTCAATGCTCTTAATTTTTAAGAAGGGTATGGGCTTTTGACTGTCCACAATCGCAGCTTTTGTGTTAAGTCAATGGGAAAGCAATAGGGAACAAGATGCTCATTTCTGAGCATGAAAATGGCCATAACCTTTTTAATGCTGAAGATATGAAAGTGAATTAGGTGTCAAATTAAACTTCCTGTTATGCTTTATCTGATGGGATATACTGCAGACTTGAGTTTTAAAATCTCAAAATGTTGTAACATTGCTAATAACAGGGTGAGGACTGGCCACCCTCGCAGCCACAACATCCCCCTCCCCCTGAGGAGCAGCGCCCTGGCTGAAGGTGACCAGATTCCTGGCTTTAAGTATATCTCGATAAAAGCCACGCCTAGCGTGTCGACTGATGCCCACTACTGGGAGGTTTGTGCCCTCCTGAAGACAGCGACCCTACCCACACGATGGACGGGCCTGCAGTTCATCGCCCCACCACACGATGGGAGTGTTGACCACACGATGGCCGGGCCTGCAGTTCACCGCTCCACCACACGATGGGAGTGTTGACCACACATTGAAGCGACCTGTTATATGAATTCACTGCACATTGCAAGTCAAGTCAACTTTATTTGTCACACGCACATCGAAGATGTACACGGAAATGAAAGTGGCAACGCCTGCGGGATTGTGCAAAAACAACAGAACAACAGAACCAGTATTTGCACTTTAAAAATAATCCACCACAGTATTTCCACCTTGGTGAGATCAGAGTTTACAGTCCTGATGTCCTGTGGGAAGAAACTCTGTCTCAGCCTCTCTGTTTTAGCTGTGTGACAGCGGAGGCGCTTGCCTGACCGTAGCAGCTGGAACAGTCCGTTGCTGGGGTGGTAGAGGTCCTTCATGATCTTGCTGGCTCTGGATCTGCACCTCCTGGTGTATAGGTCCTGCAGGGGTGGGGGGGGGGGGGGGGGGAGTGTAGTTCCCGTGGTGCGTTCGGCCAAACGCACTACTCTCTGCAGAGCCTTCCTGTCCTGGGCAGAACTGTTGCCAAACCAGAAAGAGATGTTTCCAGTCAGGATGCTTGCTACAGCACCAGAGTAGAAGGATTGAAGGATCCTCAGCGAGACTCTGAATCTCTTCAGCTGCCTATCCAGATGGAAATCCTAGTGCGGAAACTGCTAGAGTCAGTTATTAAAGATGGGATAGCAGCGCATTTGGAAAGTGGTGAATTCATTGGACAAAGTCAGCATGGATTTACGAAAGGTAAATCATGACTGCCGAATCTTGCGGAATTTTTCGACGATGTAACTAGTAGCGTGGATGGGGGAGAACCAGTGGATGTGTTATATCTGGACTTCCAGAAGGCTTTCGACAAGGTCCCACATAAGAGATTAGTATATAAACTTAAAGCATACCGCATTGGGGGTTCAGTATTGATGTGGATAGAGAACTGGCTGGCAAACAGGAAGCAAAGAGTAGGAGTAAACGGGTCATTTTCACTATGGCAGGCAGTGACTAGTGCGGTACCGCAAGGCTCACTGCTGGGACCCCAGCTATTTACAATATACATTAATGATCTGGATGAGGGAATTGAAGGCAATTAATCTCCAAGTTTGCGGATGACACTAAGCTGGCGGGGAGTGTTAGCTGTGAGGAGGATGCTAGGAGACTGCAAAGTGACTGGGATAGGCTGGGTGAGTGAGCAAATGTTTGGCAGATGCAGTATAATGTGGATAAATGTGAGGTTATCCTCTTTGGTGGCAAAAATAGGAAAGCAGACTATTATCTAAATGGAGGCCGATTAGGAAAAGGGGAGATGCAGCGCGACCTGGGTGTCATGGTACACCAGTCATTGAAAGTAGGCATGCAGGTACAGCAGGCAGTGAAGAAAGCGAATGGTATGTTAGCTTTCATAGCAAAAGGATTTGAGTATAGGAGCAGGAAGGTTCTACTTCAGTTGTATAGGGTCTTGGTGAGGCCACACCTGGAGTATTGCGTACAGTTCTGCTCTCCAAATCTGAGGAAGGACATTATTGCCATAGAGGGAGTGCAGAGAAGGTTCACCAGACTGATTCCTGGGATGTCAGGACTGTCTTATGAAGAAAGACTGGATAGACTTGGTTTATACTATCTAGAATTTAGGAGATTGAGAGGGGATCTTATAGAAACTTACAAAATTCTTAAGGGGTTGGACAGGCTAGATGCAGGAAGATTTTTCCCGATGTTGGGGAGGTCCAGGACAAGGGGTCACAGCTTAAGGGTAAGGGGGAAATCCTTTAGGACCGAGATGAGAAGGACTTTTTTCACACAGAGAGTGGTGGGTCTCTGGAACTCTCTGCCACAGTTGAGACCAGTTCATTGGCTATATTTAAGAGGGAGTTAGATGTGGCCCTTGTGGCTAAGGGGATCAGAGGGTATGGAGAGAAGGCAGGTACGGGATACTGAGTTGGATGATCAGCCATGATCATATTGAATGGCGGTGCTGGCTCGAAGGGCCGAATGGCCTACTCCTGCACCTAATTTCTATGTTTCTATGTTTCTAAAATCAAGGAACTGCAGATGCTGGTTTACAAAGAAAAATATAGGAGAGAGAGAAGGGGAAGGAGAGAGGGGGAGAGAGGGGGGAGGAGAGAGAGGAGAGAGAGAGGGCGAGGTTGGGGAGAAGGGAAAGAGGTGTGAGAAAGGGTGTAGAGAAAAACATAGAAGATGTTTCTATAAGATCCCTCCTCTTCATTCTAAACCTCAGTGAATACAAGCCTAGTCCTTTCAATATTTCCTCAAATGACAGTCACAGGATCAATCTCGTGAACCTACGCTGCACTGCCTCAATCATAAGGATGCCCTTTCGCAAATTGGGAGACCAAAACTGTACACAATACTCCAAATGTAGTCTTACCAGAGCCCTACACAACTACAGAAGAACCTCTTTACTCCTATACTAAAATCCTCTTGTTATGAAGGCCAACATTCCATTAGTTTTCTTCACTGCCTGCTGTACCTGTAAGCCAACTTTCAGTGACCGGTGTACAAGGACACCCAAGGCTCGCTGTACGTCCCCCTAACCTAACCCCATTGAGATAATAATTTGCCCCCTTGTTTTTGCCACCAACGTGGATAATTTCACATTTATCTATATTATACATTTATCACATTTATCTATATTATACTGCATCTGCCACATTTCTGCCCACTCACTCAACCTGTCCAGGTCACCCTGCAACCTCCTAACATCCTCTTCACAGTTCACACTGCCACCCAGCTTTGTGTCATCTGCAAACTTGCTAGTGTGGCTCCTAATTCCCTCTTCCAAATGATTAATATATAGGGTAAACAGTTGCGGGACCAACACTGAGCCTTGCGGCACTCCACTCGTCACTGCCTGCCATTCTGAAAAAGACCCGTTCACTCCTACTCTTTGCTTCCTGTCTGCCAACCAATTTTCTATCCATGTCAACACCTTACCCCCAATACCATGTGCTCTAAGTTTAGTCACAAGGCTCCCGTGCGGGACCTTTGCAAAGACTTTCTGAAAGTCTAGATACACTACATTCACTGGCACCCCTTCATCCATTTTACTTGTCACATCCTCAAAAAATCCCAGAAGATTAGTCAAGCATGATTTCCCTTTCATTAATCCATGCTGACTTGGAGTAATCCTTTTACTGCTATCCAAATGCTCCATTATTACCTCTTTAATAATTGACTCCAGCATCTTTCCCACCACCGAAGTCAGACTAACTGGTCTGTAATTCCCCTTTTTCTCTCTCACTACTTTCTTGAAAAGTGGGATAACATTAGCTATCCTCCAATCCACAGGAACTGATCCCGAATCTATGAAACATTGGAAAATGATCACCAATGCGTCCACTACTTCTAGAACCACATCCCTGAGGACCCTGGTTTGCAGATTATCAGGCCCAGGGGATTTATCATCCTTCAGCGCCATTAGCCTATCCAATACTATTTCTCGCCTGATGAAAATCTCTTCAGTTCCTCTACCCCCTTACATCCCCCTTAAAACATTTTTTTATATACAAATACTTTATTCAGAAAATAGAACCAATTTTAACGCAATCAAAGACTGTCTATGTTGACAGTTTACAAACAAACGGTCATTAAATTAATATATTGCCAACGTTATCAATAATACACTCGCCTCCTGCGGTGACCAGCATTCATGGAAGGCCTCCACCGCACGTTCCCTTTCCAGGAACACGTGGGCACGGACGTTGGCCTGGAAAAGGGACAGGTAGTGAACACCGGTGCGGTCGTCAACTGCCCGCTGCCTGGACCAGCGAATGGCCATCTTGGCCAGGCCTAGGAGCAGACGGACAGGGAGATCCCCCCTCCCTCCCTCCCGACCCTCCCCCCTCTGTACCGGGTGCCCAAATATCAGGAGTGCGGGGCTAAAATGTAGCCAAAACTTGAAGGGCGGCCCATTCAGAGAGTCCAACAGGGGCAGCAGCCTCTCACACTGCATGTACAAATGAACACGGCCTCTTCCTCACCGCACACGTGACAGGTGGCTGGTGAGCCCGTGAACCAGTTCAAGTATCTGTTACAGGCCACAGCCATGTGGAACACTCCCAAGTCCCTGATGTAAAGGGGGGAACTCCCTTATGGAAACCTCCACTGAGGACCACTCCCACCGTCAGGTGCTGACATGGACCACCAGGGAGTGTCCGGATGGAAGACAAGGGCGAGGAAGCGTAGAGTGTGCAGGAGCAGCTTGTACAGTACGCGCTTCTCCACGTCATGGAACGCCACACTGGGCATCTCGGAAAGGCGGCTCATGTTGTATGGGGCCGGCTCTTGGGAAGGGAGCTGGGCCACAGGTCCTGTGAGCAAATCCGATGGAGCGGGGGTAAGTTTGGCCGGAATCGCTCCACGCACACGCCTCTCCTCGATACCCACCATAACAGTAGCGATGCAACAAAACCTACCTTCAGTGGCACTGCACTTCTGCCACTGGCCGTTCATGCGACTCTGACGCCTTTTGGGGGGGGGGGCATAAAATCCAGGTTTTGTGCTGCTTGTCAGTGGCGGATTTCCTCGGGCTGCTAGCTGCTGAAGAAAAACCGATCAGACTTGGGTCCCCGTTTGTTTGTTTTTAAGTCGCTGGATAATTTAATAATTTGATTAAAATAAAATATGACTTCTAACGCCCTCAATGCCAACAATGCGACAGATAGCTAGAACGGGCCAAACAAAGTTAAGGCGTGTATTTTACATATAAACTTGCTTCTTGGGATGGCTTTAATCTAATTGTACGTTGCGAAAATGTTATTTGGGCCCCATACGAATCGGCAGTGTCTTTCCTGCCGATATGGGGTTCAAATTCACCCCAAAAGCAATGTTCCAATCGATCGCATTCCAGAAAAACCCAGGCCTGTTTCCGTGCTGTAATTGTTATATGGTTAATGGTCAATTTTGTAATTAGCTACAATTAGGTAATTAACTAATTACATGCTTTAATTTCAGGTCATCCAAGTAAGATGTTGTATATTTGTTTCAGAATGCTTCAATCTATAATAACTGAAAATATCATTCAGTTCTCTTCATTTTTAAGAAGGGTATGGGCTTTTGACTGTCCTCGATCACAGTTTTTGTGTTATGTCAATGGAAAATCAATAGGGAACAAGATGTTCATTTTTGAGTATGAAAGTGGTTATAACCTTTTTAATGCTGAGGATATGAAAGTGAATTAGGTGTCAAATTAAACTTCTTTTTATGCTTTATCTGATGGGATATATTGCAGACTTGATTTTTAAAATCTCAAAATGTTGTAACATTGCTAATAACAGGGTGAGGACTGGCCACCCTCGCAGCCACAACATCCACCTCCCCCTGAGGAGCAGCCAGATTCCTGTCTTTAAGTATATGTCGATAAAAGTCAGGCCTAGCGTGTCGACTGATACCGGGAGGTTTGTGCCCTCCTGAAGACAGCGACCCTAACCACACGATGGATGGGCCTGCAATTCACCCATCCACCACACGGCGGGAGTGTTGACCACACATTGAAGCGACCTGTTATATGAATTCACTACACATTGCAAGTCAAGTCAACTTTATTTGTCACATGCACATCGAAGATGTACACGGAAATGAAAGCGGCAACGCCTGCGGGATTGTGGAAAGCAACAGAACAGAACCAGTATTTACATTAAAAAAATAATCCACCACAGTATTTACAACCTGGTGAGATCAGAGTTTACAGTCCTGATGGCCTGTGGGAAGAAGGTGGTAGAGGTCCTTCATGATCTTGTTGGCTCTGGATCTGCATCTCCTGGTGTATAGGTCCTGCAGGGGTGGTGGGGGGGGGGGGGGGGGGAGTGCAGTTCCCGTGGTGCGTTCGGCCCAACGCACTACTCTCTGCAGAGCCTTCCTGTCCTGGGCAGAGCTGTTGCCAAACCAGAAAGAGATGTTTCCAGTCAGGGTGCTTGCTACAGCACCAGAGTAGAAGGATTGGTGGATCCTCAGCGAGACTCTGAATCTCCTCAGCTGCCTGAGGTGCTGTCTACAAATTAGATAGAATTGTGCTTTTTACGGCAAAATGCTTCTTTGTTGCTCTGCGACTTGTTCCATTTCCCCAAAGCGCTCCCATAGCCCAGATACCAACGTTTGTAAAAGCCCTGAAACCAGGGAAAATTTGAGATGAAAATCAAGGAACTGCAGATGCTGGTTTACAAAGAAAAAGACAGGAGGGAGAGAAGGTGAAGGGGGAGGAGAGAGGGAGAGAGGGTGGGAGGGGGAGGGAGGGGGAGGGAGAGAGGAGAGAGAGAGGGAGAGAGAGGGGAGGGGAGAGAGGAGAGAGAGAGGGCAAGAGTTGGAGACAGGATGGAGAGAGTGATAGGGACAAAGAGGGGGAGAGAGAGTTATAGAGGGTGAGAGAGAGAGGGAGAGGTTGGGGAGAGGGGAAAGAGAGGTGTGAGAAAGGGGGTAGATAGAAACGTAGAAAATATGTGCATGAGGAGGCCATTCGGCCCTTCTAGCCAGCACCGTCATTCATTGTGATCATGGCTGATCGTCTCCAATCAATAACCCGTGCCTGCCTTCTCCACATATCCCCTGATTCCACTAGCCCCTGGAGCTCTATCAAACTAAATCCATCCAGTGATTTGGCCTCCACTGCCCTCTGTGGCAGGGGATTCCACAAATTCACAACTCTCTGGGTGAAAAAGTTTTTTCTCACCTCAGTCTTAGTCCCTGTTATTCTAAGACTGTGGCCCCTGGTTCTGGACTTGCCCAACATTGGGAAATATTTTCTTGCGTCTAGCTTGTCCTTTTATAATTTTATATGTTTCTATAAGATCCCCTCATCATTCTAAACTCCAGTGAATACAAGCCTAGTCTTTTCAATCTTTCCTCATATGACAGTCCCGCCATCCCAGGGATCAATCTCGTGAACCTACGCTGCACCGCCTCAATCATAAGGATGTCCTTCCTGAAATTAGGAGACCAAAACTGTACACAATACTCCAGATGTGGTCTTACCAGAGCCCTATACAACTGCAGAAGAACCTCTACTCCTATACTGAAATCTTCTTGTTATGAAGGCCAACATTCGGATTCGCTTTCTTCACTGCCTGCTGTACCTGCACGCCAACTTTCAGTGACCGGTGTACAAGGACACCCAGGTCTCGCTGTACTTCCCTCTTACCTAACCCATTGAGATAATAATCTGCCCCCTTGGTTTTGCACCAAAGTGGATGACCTCACATTTATCTATATTATATTGCATCTGCCATGCATCTGCCCTCTCACTCAACCTGTCCAGGTCACCCTGCAACCTCCTAACATCCTCTTCACAGTTCACACTGCCACCCAGCTTTGTGTAATCCGCAAACTTGCTAGTGTGGCTCCTAATTCCCTCTTCCAAATCATTAATATATCTGGTAAACAGTTGCGGCCCCAACACTAAGCCTTGCGGCACTCCACTCGTCACTGCCTGCCATTCTGAAAAGGACCTGTTCATAGAAACATAGAAACATAGAAAATAGGTGTAGGAGTAGGCCATTCGGCCCTTCGAGCCTGCACCGCCATTCAATGTGATCATGGCTGATCATCCAACTCAGTATCCCGTACCTGCCTTCTCTCCATACCCCCTGATCCCTTTAGCCACAAGTGCCACATCTAACGCCCTCTTAAATATAGCCAATGAACTGGCCTCAACTACCTTCTGTGGCAGAGAATTCCAGAGACTCACCACTCTCTGTGTAAAGAATGTTTTCCTCATTTCGGTCCTAAAGGAATTCCCCCTTATCCTTAGACTGTGACCCCTTGTTCTGGACTCCCCCAACATCGGGAACAATCTTCCAGCATCTAGCTTGTCCAACTTCACTCCTACTCTTTGCTTCCTGTCTGCCAACCAATTTTCTATCCATGTCAACACCCTACCCCCAATACCATGTGCTCTAATTTTAGTCACCAGCCTCCCGTGCGGGGGAGAGAGAGGGGGGAGAGGGGATAGACGGGGAGAGAGGTGGAGAGGAAGACAAGGAAGGGGAAAGAGGGGAAGAGAGAGAGAGAGAGAGAGAGAGAGAGAGAGAGAGAGGGGGTCAGAGATGCGAGAGAGGGATAAGGGGAGGGGTGAGAGAGGGGGATTGGGGATAGTGAGGAGAGGGGTAGAGAGAGGGGTGTGGAGGCCACAAGTCAGTGGATAGTTTTAAGGCAAAGATAGATAGAATCTTGATTAGTGCGGGTGTCAGATGGTATGGAGAGAAGGCAGGAAGATGTGGTTAGGAGGGAAAGATAGATCAGCCATGATTGAATGGCGGAGTAGACTTGATGGACCGAACGGTCTAATTCTGCCTCAAGAACTTATGATCTGACGACCTTCACTGTACCGTGGTACACGTGACAATAAACTAAACTGAACCGAGTTGAATTGTGTTACATCTTGTTCTGTTGTACCTCCAAAATCCTGTCAGGAAACAGAAGACTACAGACACTTCCTTCCCAATTTCACTTCCTGGCACGGTTTGAATTATGCAAGAAAATTCTGACACACATTCCTCTAAACACGAACAACCCTTTGCACAAAAATGGTTTGCAATTCATGTGCGTCAGTGACTGAGAAAGAGTAATCATATAGTCATGGGGAAATGTTTTAGATAAGACGGTTAAGTAGATATCAATAAAATGGCTCCGTTATTTGATAATATCTCGAGTGTGATAATATAGCAATGTTACAAAATTTTGAGATTTTAAAAATCAAGTCTGCAATTTATCCCATCAGATAAAGCATAAAAAGAAGTTTAATTTGACACCTAATTTACTTTCATATCTTCGGTATTAAGAAAGTGATGGCCATTTTCGTACTCGGAAATGAGCATCTTGCTTCCCATTGCCTTTCAATTGACTTAACTCAAAAGCTGTAATCTGGAAAAGTTAAAAGTCCATAACATTCTTAAAAATTAAGAGAACTCAATGAAATTTTCAGTTATTATAGATTGAAGCATTCTGAAACAAATATTAAACAATCTTACTTGGATTACCTGAAATTAAAGCATATAATTAGTTAGTTATCTAATTGTAGCTAATTACAAAATTCAATGATTAGATCTAAACATCTATCAATTTCTTAAGAAAAGATAAACTTTTTTTAAATTGCCTAAGTGTCCAAATAACATTCACACAATAATCCACAATATAACATAATTTTTAAATCTCATTTTCATGAATTTATAGGCCGAATGGAAGGAATTTAGTGTTTTATGCCTGTAAATTAATGGCCATTTAAATCAACTAGCGAGTGGGTTTTAGTGGAATGCGGTGGATTGGAACGTTGCGGTTTGCGGTGAAGTCAGTATGAAAAATACTGTTGGTTCATACATTTTTTTAGATCCCATTTCGCAACATGAAAATATTATTAATGCCTCCCGAAAAACCAACTTTTAATATAAAAATAAACGATTTACCTTTTTTTCTCCCCTACGGAAAATGCTTCCGGTTGTCGGCACTCACGGCTTTTGAAGGTGATTTTTAAATTACTCTAGTTAATAAATAATGTAGAGTAATTTAAAAATACCACCATTCATGAAATGTCGGAGCGATTTTTCTTCAGCAACCAAATCGCCCAACATTCATCGATTTTTCCTGCCTGTTGAAAAACGGCACTTTAAGCACGCCCCCCTCTGCAAGGCGCCAAAGTCACGCACACGGGGAGCGGCAGAACTGCAGCGCCGGTAAAGGTACGTTTTGTAACATACCTAGATAATAGACAATAGACCATAGGTGCAGGAGTAGGCCATTCGGCCCTTCGAGCCAGCACCGCCATTCAATGTGATCATGGCTGATCATCCACAATCAGTACCCCGTTCCTGCCTTCTCCCCATATCCCCTGACTCCGCTATCTTCAAGAACTCTATCTAACTCTCTCTTGAACGTTTCCAGAGAACTGGCCTCCACTGCCCTCTGAGGCAGAAAATTCCACAGACTCACAACTCTCTGGGTGAAAAAGTGTTTCCTCATCTCCGTTCTAAATGGCCGTCCCCTTATTCTTAAACTGTGGCCGCTGGTTCTGGACTCTTAATGTGTCTCCAAACTTAATAATCTTATATGTTTCAATAAGATCCCCTCTCATCCTTCTAAATTCCAGAGTGTACAAGCCCAGCCAGTTGCTAGTTGCTAGTTAAAATAGCGGAGAATAGATTAGTATTACATTTTCAGTGATATGTGTAAGAAAGAACTGCAGATGGTGGAAAAATCGAAGGTAGACAAAAATGCTGGAGAAACTCAGCGGGTAAGGCAGCATCTATGGAGTAAAGGAATAGGTGACGTTTCTGGTTGGGACCCTTCTTCAGATTTTAGTGATATTATAAGTTTTCAATAATGATATTTCAGTGATATAATCATTTTAATGATACATAGAACTAGGAGTACAAGTGCATGGTTCCATGAAGGTCGAGTCACAGGTAGATAAGGTGGTCAAAAAGGCTTTTGGCACTTTGGCCTTCATCAGTCCGTGTATTGAGGATAGAAGTTGGGAGGTCATGTTGCAGTTGTATAAAACGTTGGTGAGACCGCATTTAGAATATTGTGATCAGTTCTGGGCACCGTGTTACAGGAAAGATATTGTCAAGCTTGAAAGGGTTCAGAAAAGATTTACGAGGATGTTTTCAGAACTAGAGGTTGTGCGCTATGGGGAGAGGTTGAGTAGGCTGGGTCTCTATTCCATGAGGTGCAGGAGGATGAGGGGTGAACTTATAAAGGTGTACAAACTCATGAGAAAAATAGATCAGGTAGATGCACAGAGTCTTTTGCTCAGAGTAGAGGAATCGAGGACCAGAGGGCATAGGTTCAAGGTGAAGGGGAAAAGATTTAATAGGAATCTAAGGGGTAACTTTTTCACACAGAGGGTGGTGGATGTATGGAACAAGCTGCCAGAGGAGGTTGTTAAAGCTGGGACTATCCCATCGTTTAAGAAACAGTTGAACAGGTACATGGATAGGACAGGTTCGGAGGTATATGGACCAAGCGCAGGCAAGTAGGTCTAGGGTAGCAGGGACATTGTTGGCCGGTGTGGGCAAGTTGGGCCGAAGAGCTGTTTCCACACTGTATCACTCCATAACTGTACGTGAAATAACTAATATAAATCTTTTTTCTAGCCCTTAAATTCTCAATTATAGATTATTGGTAAAAAACAGGGTATATAAAACATACAAAAGGGAGCAATAAGGAAGATAGAAGGTAGACAAAAATGCTGGAGAAATTCATCAGGTGAGGCAGCATCTATGAAGCGAAGGAATAGGCGACATTTCAGGTCGAGATCCTTCTTCAGACTGATGTCAGGGGAGCCGGGAAAAAGAAAGGAAGAGGCGGAGACAGTGGGCTGTGGGAGAGACAATAGACAATAGGTGCAGGAGTAGGCCATTCGGCCCTTCAAGCCAGCATCGCCATTCAATGTGAACATAGCTGATCATCCACAATCAGTACCCCGTTCCTGCCTTCTCCCCATATCCCATGACTCTGCAATCTTTAAAAGCCCTATCCAGCTCTCTCTTGAAAGTATCCAGAGAACTGAGGCAGAGAATCCCCCAGATTCACAATTCTCTGTGTGAAAAAGTGTTTCCTCATTTCCCTTCTAAATGCCTTACCCTTTATTCTTAAATTGTGGCCCCTGGTTCTGGACTCCCCCAACATCAGGAATATGTTTCCTGCCTCTAGCATTTCCAAACCCTGAATAGTGTTATATGTTTCAATAAGATCCCCTCTCGTCCTTCTAAATTCCAGAGGTTACAAGCCCAGCCGCTCCATTCTTTCAACATATTCCAGTCCCACCATCCCAGGAATTAACTTGGTGAACCTCTACTGCACTCCCTCAATAGCAAGAATGTCCTTCCTCAAATTTGGAGACCAAAACTGCACACAATACTCACTGGCCTCACTAGGACCCTGTACATCTGCAGAAGGGCTGGGAAGGGGAGGGGAAAGAGGGAGAAAGCAAGGACTACCTGAAATTGGAGAAGTCAATGTTCATACCGCTGGGGTGTAAATGAAAGCGAAATATGAGGTGCTGCTCCTCCAATTTGCGGTGGGACTCACTCTGGCCATGGAGGATGCCCAGGACAGAAAGGTCGGATTGGGAATGGGAGGGGGAGTTCAAGCGCTGAGCGACCGGGACATCAGGTTAGTTATTGCAAGCTGAGCGGAGGGTCAGTCGCGCTCTTAAGAAGAGAGTAGCCGCAGACAGCGAGAAAACATGGATATGTATCTGGACCATACGAATGAAATGAAATTGAGAAGAGTGGGCCACCTGACATCTCTAAATGACCAACGAAGAAGATGGCGCAGAAACTATAGAAGTACAATGTAAATTACTTGAAATATGGGTTTTCATGGGCAGGAGATGTAGCGGCACCAAAACATGGTGAATAAACAGTTGCTTTATTCAGTGAGATAAGAGGTTTCAAAATATAGTTTGGTCCTCTAACATAATAATGTCATTGTTGCTGTAGCTGAGCGAGGGTGTTGTCTCGAGCTCACCTACCTGTCGACTGGGGTGATCAATGTGAAATATGCTTATGTAGCAGGGCACTCCCCTTAACCCCAATGATGTCACGTGGCAACCCTCGAACTACTGAGGGTTCCACCGCAAGTGGTCCGACTATCAGCTGATGCCACAGGACCCCACCCCCCACCCACCCCCCCCCCCCCCCCCAGAACCGGAGGAAGGAATAGAACGTGCTAACCTTCCACATGAAGGTGTGCAAGCATGGTGGAGGGCGGCTCCGGCTGTGGGTCAGAGGCACCCCGGCTGTGGGTCGGGACGGTGGGGTCCGCAATCGCAGTTGACGCTCCGGCTGTGGGCCCTCCCAGCCATATGCTGAGGGGCGAGAGTAGACCAACGCAAATGCCGTAGGTTTAACGAGACACAGTCGCATCTCCTCGACTCAGCAGGGGGTGTGTCTGAGAAATGCGGCCCCCAGCAACGGCTGGCAGACATCAGCAACAATGTAAACAAAGAAAAATACAACAAAGAAATAAGAATAAATGAATTGCTAAACCCGGCGTGGTGATGCAGTGTAAAAACATTGAAAAGAAACAAAACAAGTGAGCAAAGAAGTGAAAGTTAAAGTGCAAATTGTCCAGTGTCCATGGTGCTGGAAAACTAGAGGTTGCAGTGACCCCATCTGACCTGAAGTGGCGCTGTTGCCGGCGGCCAGACACTGAACCGTCCTCTCACCAACTAGAGAGCGGTCCTGACCTCCCATCTACCTCATTGGAGATGCTTGGACTATCTTTAATTGGACATTATCTTGCACTAAACGTTATTCCCTTGATGCTGTATCTGTACACTGTGGTCGGCTCGATTGTAATCATGTACAGACTTTCCACTGACTGGATAGCACGCAACAAAAGCTGATAAGGCTGCATTTGGAATATTGAGAACGACTTTGTGCCCTATATCTGAGGAAGGATGTGCCGGCTCTGGAGTATGTAATACCAGGAATGATGAGCGATTGTCGGCCTGTACTCGCTGGAGTTTAGAAGTATGAGGGGGGACCTCATTGAAACTTGCCAAATAGTGAAAGGCCTGAATAGATTGGATGTGGCGAGAATGTTTCCACTGGTGGGGGAGTCTCGGACTAGAGGCCAAAAGCCTCAGAATTAGAGGACGTTCCTTTAGGAAGGAGATGAGGAGGCCAGAGAATGGTGAATCTGTGAAATTCATTGCCACAGACGGCTGTGGAGGCCACAAGTCAGTGGATAGTTTTAAGGCAAAGATAGATAGAATCTTGATTAGTGCGGGTGTCAGGGGTTATGGAGAGAAGGCAGGAAGATGTGGTTTGGAGGGAGAGATAGATCAGCAATGATTGAATGGCGGAGTAGACTTGATGGACCGAATGGCCTAATTCTGCTCCAAGAACTTATGATCTGATGACCTTCAATGTACCTTGGTATGCGTGACAATACACTAAACTGAACTGAGGAGTTGAGTTACATCTTGTTCTGTGATATCTCAGGAAACAGAAGACAACAGACACTTCCTTCCCAATTTCACTTCCTGGCACGGTTTGAATTATGCAACAAAAATCTGACACACATTCCTCTAAACACGAGCAATCCTTTGCACAAAAATGGTTTGCAATTCATGTGCGTCAGTGACTGAGAAAGAGTAATCATATAGTCATGGGGAAATGTTTTAGATGAGACGGTTAAGGAGATATCAATAAAATGGCTCCGTTATTTGATAATATCGCGAGTGTGATAATAGACAATAGACAATAGGTGCATGAGTAGGCCATTCGGCCCTTCAAGCCAGCACCGCCATTCAATCTGATCATGGCTGATCATCCACAATCAGTACCCCGTTCCTGCCTTCTCCCCATATCCCCTGACTCCGCTATCTTCAAGCACTCTATCTAACTCACTCTTGAAAGTTTCCAGAGAACTGGCCTCCACTGCCCTCTGAGGCAGAGAATTCCACAGACTCACAACTCTCTGGGTGAAAAAGTGTTTCCTCATCTCCGTTCTAAATGGCCGTCCCCTTATTCTTAAACTGTGGCCGCTGGTTCTGGACTCTTAATGTGTCTCCAAACTCTTAATAATCTTATATGTTTCAATAAGATCCCCTCTCATCCTTCTAAGTTCCAGAGTATACAAGCCCAGCCGGTTGCTAGTTGCTAGTTAAAATAGCGGAGAATAGGTTAGTATTACATTTTCAGTGATATGTGTAAGAAAGAACTGCAGATGGTGGAAAAATCGAAGGTAGACAAAAATGCTGGAGAAACTCAGCGGGTAAGGCAGCATCTATGGAGTAAAGGAATAGGTGACGTTTCTGGTTGGGACCCTTCTTCAGATTTTAGTGATATTATAAGTTTTCAATAATGATATTTCAGTGATATAATCATTTTAATGATACATAGAACTAGGAGTACAAGTGCATGGTTCCATGAAGGTCGAGTCACAGGTAGATAAGGTGGTCAAAAAGGCTTTTGGCACTTTGGCCTTCATCAGTCTGTGTATTGAGGATAGAAGTTGGGAGGTCATGTTGCAGTTGTATAAAACGTTGGTGAGACCGCATTTAGAATATTGTGATCAGTTCTGGGCACCGTGTTACAGGAAAGATATTGTCAAGCTTGAAAGGGTTCAGAAAAGATTTACGAGGATGTTTTCAGAACTAGAGGTTGTGCGCTATGGGGAGAGGTTGAGTAGGCTGGGTCTCTATTCCATGAGGTGCAGGAGGAATAGGGGTGAACTTATAAAGGTGTACAAACTCATGAGAAGAATAGATCGGGTAGATGCACAGAGTCTTTTGCTCAGAGTAGAGGAATCGAGGACCAGAGGGCATAGGTTCAAGGTGAAGGGGAAAAGATTTAATAGGAATCTAAGGGGTAAATTTTTCACACCAAGGGTGGTGGGTGTATGGAACAAGCTGCCAGAGGAGGTCGGTAAGGCTGGGACTATCCCATCGTTTAAGAAACAGTTGAACAGGTACATGGATAGGACAGGTTCGGAGGTATATGGACCAAGCGCAGGCAAGTAGGTCTAGGGTAGCTGGGACATTGTTGGCCGGTGTGGGCAAGTTGGGCCGAAGGGCTGTTTCCACACTGTATCACTCCATAACTGTACGTGAAATAAATAATATAAATCTTTTTTCTAGCCCTTAAATTCTCAATTATAGATTATTGGTAAAAAAACAGGGTATATAAAACATACAAAAGGGAGCAATAAGGAAGATAGAAGGTAGACAAAAATGCTGGAGAAATTCATCAGGTGAGGCAGCATCTATGGAGCGAAGGAATAGGCGACATTTCAGGTCGAGATCCTTCTTCAGACTGATGTCAGGGGAGCCGGGAAAAAGAAAGGAAGAGGCGGAGACAGTGGGCTGTGGGAGAGACAATAGACAATAGGTGCAGGAGTAGGCCATTCGGCCCTTCAAGCCAGCATCGCCATTCAATGTGAACATGGCTGATCATCCACAATCAGTACCCCGTTCCTGCCTTCTCCCCATATCCCCTGACTCTGCAATCTTTAAGAGCCCTATCCAGCTCTCTCTTGAAAGTATCTAGAGAACTGAGACAGAGAATCCCCCAGATTCACAATTCTCTGTGTGAAAAAGTGTTTCCTCATCTCCCTTCTAAACGGCTTACCCCTTATTCTTAAATTGTGGCCCCTGGTTCTGGACTCCCCCAACATCAGGAATATGTTTCCTGCCTCTAGCATTTCCAAACCCTGAATAGTGTTATATGTTTCAATAAGATCCCCTCTCGTCTTTCTAAATTCCCGAGGTTACAAGCCCAGCCGCTCCATTCTTTCAACATATTCCAGTCCCACCATCCCGGGAATTAACTTGGTGAACCTCTACTGCACTCCCTCAATAGCAAGAATGTCCTTCCTCAAATTTGGAGACCAAAACTGCACACAATACTCAATGGCCTCACTAGGACCCTGTACATCTGCAGAAGGGCTGGGAAAGGGAGGGGAAAGAGGGAGAAAGCGAGGACTACCTGAAATTGGAGAAGTCAATGTTCATACCGCTGAGGTGTAAATGAAAGCGAAATATGAGGTGCTGCTCCTCTAATTTGCAGTGGGACTCACTCTGGCCATGGAGGAGGCCCAGGACAGAAAGGTCGGATTGGGAATGGGAGGGGGAGTTCAAGCGCTGAGCGACCGGGACATCAGGTTAGTTATTGCGAGCTGAGTGGAGGGTCAGTCGCGCTCTTAAGAAGAGAGTAGCCGCAGACAGCGAGAAAACATGGATATGTATCTGGACCATACGAATGAAATGAAATTGAGAAGAGTGGGCCACCTGACATCTCTAAATGACCAACGAAGAAGATGGCGCAGAAACTATAGAAGTACAATGTAAATTACTTGAAATATGGGTTTTCATGGGCAGGAGATGTAGCGGCACCAAAACATGGTGAATAAACAGTTGCTTTATTCAGTGAGATAAGAGGTTTCAAAATATAGTTTGGTCCTCTAACATAATAATGTCATTGTTGCTGTAGCTGAGCGAGGGTGTTGTCTCGAGCTCACCTACCTGTCGACTGGGGTGATCAATGTGAAATATGCTTATGTAGCAGGGCACTCCCCTTAACCCCAATGATGTCACGTGGCAACCCTCGAACTACTGAGGGTTCCACCGCAAGTGGTCCGACTATCAGCTGATGCCACAGGACCCCACCCCCCCCCCCCCCCCCAGAACCGGAGGAAGGAATAGATCGTGCTAACCTTCCACATGAAGGTGTGCAAGCATGGCGGAGGGTGGCTCTGGCTGTGGGTCAGAGGCACCCTGGCTGTGGGTCGGGACGGTGAGGCACGCGATCGCAGTTGACGCTCCGGCCATGGGCTCTCCCAGCCGTTTGCTGAGGGGCGAGAGTAGACCAATGCAAATGCCGTAGGTTTAACGAGACACAGTCGCATGTCCTCGACTCAGCAGGGGGTGTGTCTGAGAAATGCGGCCCCCAGCAACGGCTGGCAGACATCAGCAACAATGTAAACAAAGAAAAATACAACAAAGAAATAAGAATAAATGAATTGCTAAACCCGGCGTGGTGATGCAGTGTAAAAACATTGAAAAGAAACAAAACAAGTGAGCAAAGAAGTGAAAGTTAAAGTGCAAATTGTCCAGTGTCCATGGTGCTGGAAAACTGGAGGTTGCAGTGACCCCATCTGACCTGAAGTGGCGCTGTTGCCGGCGGCCAGACACTGAACCGTCCTCTCACCAACTAGAGAGTGGTCCTGACCTCCCATCTACCTCATTGGAGATGCTTGGACTATCTTTAATTGGACATTATCTTGCACTAAACGTTATTCCCTTGATGCTGTATCTGTACACTGTGGTCGGCTCGATTGTAATCATGTACAGACTTTCCACTGACTGGATAGCACGCAACAAAAGCTGATAAGGCTGCATTTGGAATATTGAAAATGACTTTGTGCCCTATATCTGAGGAAGGATGTGCCGGCTCTGGAGAGGGTCCACAGGAGGTTTACGAGAACGATCCCAGGAATGATGAGCGATTGTCGGCCTGTACTCGCTGGAGTTTAGAAGTATGAGGGGGGACCTCATTGAAACTTGCCAAATAGTGAAAGGCCTGAATAGATTGGATGTGGCGAGAATGTTTCCACTGGTGGGGGAGTCTCGGACTAGAGGCCAAAAGCCTCAGAATTAGAGGACGTTCCTTTAGGAAGGAGATGAGGAGGCCAGAGAATGGTGAATCTGTGAAATTCATTGCCACAGACGGCTGTGGAGGCCACAAGTCAGTGGATAGTTTTAAGGCAAAGATAGATAGAATCTTGATTAGTGCGGGTGTCAGGGGTTATGGAGAGAAGGCAGGAAGATGTGGTTTGGAGGGAGAGATAGATCAGCAATGATTGAATGGCGGAGTAGACTTGATGGACCGAATGGCCTAATTCTGCTCCAAGAACTTATGATCTGATGACCTTCAATGTACCTTGGTATGCGTGACAATACACTAAACTGAACTGAGGAGTTGAGTTACATCTTGTTCTGTGATATCTCAGGAAACAGAAGACAACAGACACTTCCTTCCCAATTTCACTTCCTGGCACGGTTTGAATTATGCAACAAAAATCTGACACACATTCCTCTAAACACGAGCAATCCTTTGCACAAAAATGGTTTGCAATTCATGTGCGTCAGTGACTGAGAAAGAGTAATCATATAGTCATGGGGAAATGTTTTAGATGAGACGGTTAAGGAGATATCAATAAAATGGCTCCGTTATTTGATAATATCGCGAGTGTGATAATAGACAATAGACAATAGGTGCATGAGTAGGCCATTCGGCCCTTCAAGCCAGCACCGCCATTCAATCTGATCATGGCTGATCATCCACAATCAGTACCCCGTTCCTGCCTTCTCCCCATATCCCCTGACTCCGCTATCTTCAAGCACTCTATCTAACTCACTCTTGAAAGTTTCCAGAGAACTGGCCTCCACTGCCCTCTGAGGCAGAGAATTCCACAGACTCACAACTCTCTGGGTGAAAAAGTGTTTCCTCATCTCCGTTCTAAATGGCCGTCCCCTTATTCTTAAACTGTGGCCGCTGGTTCTGGACTCTTAATGTGTCTCCAAACTCTTAATAATCTTATATGTTTCAATAAGATCCCCTCTCATCCTTCTAAGTTCCAGAGTATACAAGCCCAGCCGGTTGCTAGTTGCTAGTTAAAATAGCGGAGAATAGGTTAGTATTACATTTTCAGTGATATGTGTAAGAAAGAACTGCAGATGGTGGAAAAATCGAAGGTAGACAAAAATGCTGGAGAAACTCAGCGGGTAAGGCAGCATCTATGGAGTAAAGGAATAGGTGACGTTTCTGGTTGGGACCCTTCTTCAGATTTTAGTGATATTATAAGTTTTCAATAATGATATTTCAGTGATATAATCATTTTAATGATACATAGAACTAGGAGTACAAGTGCATGGTTCCATGAAGGTCGAGTCACAGGTAGATAAGGTGGTCAAAAAGGCTTTTGGCACTTTGGCCTTCATCAGTCTGTGTATTGAGGATAGAAGTTGGGAGGTCATGTTGCAGTTGTATAAAACGTTGGTGAGACCGCATTTAGAATATTGTGATCAGTTCTGGGCACCGTGTTACAGGAAAGATATTGTCAAGCTTGAAAGGGTTCAGAAAAGATTTACGAGGATGTTTTCAGAACTAGAGGTTGTGCGCTATGGGGAGAGGTTGAGTAGGCTGGGTCTCTATTCCATGAGGTGCAGGAGGAATAGGGGTGAACTTATAAAGGTGTACAAACTCATGAGAAGAATAGATCGGGTAGATGCACAGAGTCTTTTGCTCAGAGTAGAGGAATCGAGGACCAGAGGGCATAGGTTCAAGGTGAAGGGGAAAAGATTTAATAGGAATCTAAGGGGTAAATTTTTCACACCAAGGGTGGTGGGTGTATGGAACAAGCTGCCAGAGGAGGTCGGTAAGGCTGGGACTATCCCATCGTTTAAGAAACAGTTGAACAGGTACATGGACAGGACAGGTTCGGAGGTATATGGACCAAGCGCAGGCAAGTAGGTCTAGGGTAGCTGGGACATTGTTGGCCGGTGTGGGCAAGTTGGGCCGAAGGGCTGTTTCCACACTGTATCACTCCATAACTGTACGTGAAATAAATAATATAAATCTTTTTTCTAGCCCTTAAATTCTCAATTATAGATTATTGGTAAAAAAACAGGGTATATAAAACATACAAAAGGGAGCAATAAGGAAGATAGAAGGTAGACAAAAATGCTGGAGAAATTCATCAGGTGAGGCAGCATCTATGGAGCGAAGGAATAGGCGACATTTCAGGTCGAGATCCTTCTTCAGACTGATGTCAGGGGAGCCGGGAAAAAGAAAGGAAGAGGCGGAGACAGTGGGCTGTGGGAGAGACAATAGACAATAGGTGCAGGAGTAGGCCATTCGGCCCTTCAAGCCAGCATCGCCATTCAATGTGAACATGGCTGATCATCCACAATCAGTACCCCGTTCCTGCCTTCTCCCCTGACTCTGCAATCTTTAAGAGCCCTATCCAGCTCTCTCTTGAAAGTATCCAGAGAACTGAGACAGAGAATCCCCCAGATTCACAATTCTCTGTGTGAAAAAGTGTTTCCTCATCTCCCTTCTAAACGGCTTACCCCTTATTCTTAAATTGTGGCCCCTGGTTCTGGACTCCCCCAACATCAGGAATATGTTTCCTGCCTCTAGCATTTCCAAACCCTGAATAGTGTTATATGTTTCAATAAGATCCCCTCTCGTCTTTCTAAATTCCCGAGGTTACAAGCCCAGCCGCTCCATTCTTTCAACATATTCCAGTCCCACCATCCCGGGAATTAACTTGGTGAACCTCTACTGCACTCCCTCAATAGCAAGAATGTCCTTCCCCAAATTTGGAGACCAAAACTGCACACAATACTCAATGGCCTCACTAAGACCCTGTACATCTGCAGAAGGGCTGGGAAAGGGAGGGGAAAGAGGGAGAAAGCGAGGACTACCTGAAATTGGAGAAGTCAATGTTCATACCGCTGAGGTGTAAATGAAAGCGAAATATGAGGTGCTGCTCCTCTAATTTGCAGTGGGACTCACTCTGGCCATGGAGGAGGCCCAGGACAGAAAGGTCGGATTGGGAATGGGAGGGGGAGTTCAAGTGCTGAGCGACCGGGACATCAGGCTGGTTATTGCGAGCTGAGTGGAGGGTCAGTCGCGCTCTTAAGAAGAGAGTAGCCGCAGACAGCGAGAAAACATGGATATGTATCTGGACCATACGAATGAAATGAAATTGAGAAGAGTGGGCCACCTGACATCTCTAAATGACCAACGAAGAAGATGGCGCAGAAACTATAGAAGTACAATGTAAATTACTTGAAATATGGGTTTTCATGGGCAGGAGATGTAGCGGCACCAAAACATGGTGAATAAACAGTTGCTTTATTCAGTGAGATAAGAGGTTTCAAAATATAGTTTGGTCCTCTAACATAATAATGTCATTGTTGCTGTAGCTGAGCGAGGGTGTTGTCTCGAGCTCACCTACCTGTCGACTGGGGTGATCAATGTGAAATATGCTTATGTAGCAGGGCACTCCCCTTAACCCCAATGATGTCACGTGGCAACCCTCGAACTACTGAGGGTTCCACCGCAAGTGGTCCGACTATCAGCTGATGCCACAGGACCCCACCCCCCACCCCCCCCCCCCCCCCCCCAGAACCGGAGGAAGGAATAGAACGTGCTAACCTTCCACATGAAGGTGTGCAAGCATGGTGGAGGGCGGCTCCGGCTGTGGGTCAGAGGCACCCCGGCTGTGGGTCGGGACGGTGGGGTCCGCAATCGCAGTTGACGCTCCGGCTGTGGGCCCTCCCAGCCATATGCTGAGGGGCGAGAGTAGACCAACGCAAATGCCGTAGGTTTAACGAGACACAGTCGCATCTCCTCGACTCAGCAGGGGGTGTGTCTGAGAAATGCGGCCCCCAGCAACGGCTGGCAGACATCAGCAACAATGTAAACAAAGAAAAATACAACAAAGAAATAAGAATAAATGAATTGCTAAACCCGGCGTGGTGATGCAGTGTAAAAACATTGAAAAGAAACAAAACAAGTGAGCAAAGAAGTGAAAGTTAAAGTGCAAATTGTCCAGTGTCCATGGTGCTGGAAAACTAGAGGTTGCAGTGACCCCATCTGACCTGAAGTGGCGCTGTTGCCGGCGGCCAGACACTGAACCGTCCTCTCACCAACTAGAGAGTGGTCCTGACCTCCCATCTACCTCATTGGAGATGCTTGGACTATCTTTAATTGGACATTATCTTGCACTAAACGTTATTCCCTTGATGCTGTATCTGTACACTGTGGTCGGCTCGATTGTAATCATGTACAGACTTTCCACTGACTGGATAGCACGCAACAAAAGCTGATAAGGCTGCATTTGGAATATTGAGAACGACTTTGTGCCCTATATCTGAGGAAGGATGTGCCGGCTCTGGAGTATGTAATACCAGGAATGATGAGCGATTGTCGGCCTGTACTCGCTGGAGTTTAGAAGTATGAGGGGGGACCTCATTGAAACTTGCCAAATAGTGAAAGGCCTGAATAGATTGGATGTGGCGAGAATGTTTCCACTGGTGGGGGAGTCTCGGACTAGAGGCCAAAAGCCTCAGAATTAGAGGACGTTCCTTTAGGAAGGAGATGAGGAGGCCAGAGAATGGTGAATCTGTGAAATTCATTGCCACAGACGGCTGTGGAGGCCACAAGTCAGTGGATAGTTTTAAGGCAAAGATAGATAGAATCTTGATTAGTGCGGGTGTCAGGGGTTATGGAGAGAAGGCAGGAAGATGTGGTTTGGAGGGAGAGATAGATCAGCAATGATTGAATGGCGGAGTAGACTTGATGGACCGAATGGCCTAATTCTGCTCCAAGAACTTATGATCTGATGACCTTCAATGTACCTTGGTATGCGTGACAATACACTAAACTGAACTGAGGAGTTGAGTTACATCTTGTTCTGTGATATCTCAGGAAACAGAAGACAACAGACACTTCCTTCCCAATTTCACTTCCTGGCACGGTTTGAATTATGCAACAAAAATCTGACACACATTCCTCTAAACACGAGCAATCCTTTGCACAAAAATGGTTTGCAATTCATGTGCGTCAGTGACTGAGAAAGAGTAATCATATAGTCATGGGGAAATGTTTTAGATGAGACGGTTAAGGAGATATCAATAAAATGGCTCCGTTATTTGATAATATCGCGAGTGTGATAATAGACAATAGACAATAGGTGCATGAGTAGGCCATTCGGCCCTTCAAGCCAGCACCGCCATTCAATCTGATCATGGCTGATCATCCACAATCAGTACCCCGTTCCTGCCTTCTCCCCATATCCCCTGACTCCGCTATCTTCAAGCACTCTATCTAACTCACTCTTGAAAGTTTCCAGAGAACTGGCCTCCACTGCCCTCTGAGGCAGAGAATTCCACAGACTCACAACTCTCTGGGTGAAAAAGTGTTTCCTCATCTCCGTTCTAAATGGCCGTCCCCTTATTCTTAAACTGTGGCCGCTGGTTCTGGACTCTTAATGTGTCTCCAAACTCTTAATAATCTTATATGTTTCAATAAGATCCCCTCTCATCCTTCTAAGTTCCAGAGTATACAAGCCCAGCCGGTTGCTAGTTGCTAGTTAAAATAGCGGAGAATAGGTTAGTATTACATTTTCAGTGATATGTGTAAGAAAGAACTGCAGATGGTGGAAAAATCGAAGGTAGACAAAAATGCTGGAGAAACTCAGCGGGTAAGGCAGCATCTATGGAGTAAAGGAATAGGTGACGTTTCTGGTTGGGACCCTTCTTCAGATTTTAGTGATATTATAAGTTTTCAATAATGATATTTCAGTGATATAATCATTTTAATGATACATAGAACTAGGAGTACAAGTGCATGGTTCCATGAAGGTCGAGTCACAGGTAGATAAGGTGGTCAAAAAGGCTTTTGGCACTTTGGCCTTCATCAGTCCGTGTATTGAGGATAGAAGTTGGGAGGTCATGTTGCAGTTGTATAAAACGTTGGTGAGACCGCATTTAGAATATTGTGATCAGTTCTGGGCACCGTGTTACAGGAAAGATATTGTCAAGCTTGAAAGGGTTCAGAAAAGATTTACGAGGATGTTTTCAGAACTAGAGGTTGTGCGCTATGGGGAGAGGTTGAGTAGGCTGGGTCTCTATTCCATGAGGTGCAGGAGGAATAGGGGTGAACTTATAAAGGTGTACAAACTCATGAGAAGAATAGATCGGGTAGATGCACAGAGTCTTTTGCTCAGAGTAGAGGAATCGAGGACCAGAGGGCATAGGTTCAAGGTGAAGGGGAAAAGATTTAATAGGAATCTAAGGGGTAAATTTTTCACACCAAGGGTGGTGGGTGTATGGAACAAGCTGCCAGAGGAGGTCGGTAAGGCTGGGACTATCCCATCGTTTAAGAAACAGTTGAACAGGTACATGGATAGGACAGGTTCGGAGGTATATGGACCAAGCGCAGGCAAGTAGGTCTAGGGTAGCTGGGACATTGTTGGCCGGTGTGGGCAAGTTGGGCCGAAGGGCTGTTTCCGCACTGTATCACTCCATAACTGTACGTGAAATAAATAATATAAATCTTTTTTCTAGCCCTTAAATTCTCAATTATAGATTATTGGTAAAAAAACAGGGTATATAAAACATACAAAAGGGAGCAATAAGGAAGATAGAAGGTAGACAAAAATGCTGGAGAAATTCATCAGGTGAGGCAGCATCTATGGAGCGAAGGAATAGGCGACATTTCAGGTCGAGATCCTTCTTCAGACTGATGTCAGGGGAGCCGGGAAAAAGAAAGGAAGAGGCGGAGACAGTGGGCTGTGGGAGAGACAATAGACAATAGGTGCAGGAGTAGGCCATTCGGCCCTTCAAGCCAGCATCGCCATTCAATGTGAACATGGCTGATCATCCACAATCAGTACCCCGTTCCTGCCTTCTCCCCTGACTCTGCAATCTTTAAGAGCCCTATCCAGCTCTCTCTTGAAAGTATCCAGAGAACTGAGACAGAGAATCCCCCAGATTCACAATTCTCTGTGTGAAAAAGTGTTTCCTCATCTCCCTTCTAAACGGCTTACCCCTTATTCTTAAATTGTGGCCCCTGGTTCTGGACTCCCCCAACATCAGGAATATGTTTCCTGCCTCTAGCATTTCCAAACCCTGAATAGTGTTATATGTTTCAATAAGATCCCCTCTCGTCTTTCTAAATTCCCGAGGTTACAAGCCCAGCCGCTCCATTCTTTCAACATATTCCAGTCCCACCATCCCGGGAATTAACTTGGTGAACCTCTACTGCACTCCCTCAATAGCAAGAATGTCCTTCCCCAAATTTGGAGACCAAAACTGCACACAATACTCAATGGCCTCACTAAGACCCTGTACATCTGCAGAAGGGCTGGGAAAGGGAGGGGAAAGAGGGAGAAAGCGAGGACTACCTGAAATTGGAGAAGTCAATGTTCATACCGCTGAGGTGTAAATGAAAGCGAAATATGAGGTGCTGCTCCTCTAATTTGCAGTGGGACTCACTCTGGCCATGGAGGAGGCCCAGGACAGAAAGGTCGGATTGGGAATGGGAGGGGGAGTTCAAGTGCTGAGCGACCGGGACATCAGGCTGGTTATTGCGAGCTGAGTGGAGGGTCAGTCGCGCTCTTAAGAAGAGAGTAGCCGCAGACAGCGAGAAAACATGGATATGTATCTGGACCATACGAATGAAATGAAATTGAGAAGAGTGGGCCACCTGACATCTCTAAATGACCAACGAAGAAGATGGCGCAGAAACTATAGAAGTACAATGTAAATTACTTGAAATATGGGTTTTCATGGGCAGGAGATGTAGCGGCACCAAAACATGGTGAATAAACAGTTGCTTTATTCAGTGAGATAAGAGGTTTCAAAATATAGTTTGGTCCTCTAACATAATAATGTCATTGTTGCTGTAGCTGAGCGAGGGTGTTGTCTCGAGCTCACCTACCTGTCGACTGGGGTGATCAATGTGAAATATGCTTATGTAGCAGGGCACTCCCCTTAACCCCAATGATGTCACGTGGCAACCCTCGAACTACTGAGGGTTCCACCGCAAGTGGTCCGACTATCAGCTGATGCCACAGGACCCCACCCCCCACCCCCCCCAGAACCGGAGGAAGGAATAGATCGTGCTAACCTTCCACATGAAGGTGTGCAAGCATGGCGGAGGGTGGCTCTGGCTGTGGGTCAGAGGCACCCTGGCTGTGGGTCGGGACGGTGAGGCACGCGATCGCAGTTGACGCTCCGGCCATGGGCTCTCCCAGCCGTTTGCTGAGGGGCGAGAGTAGACCAATGCAAATGCCGTAGGTTTAACGAGACACAGTCGCATGTCCTCGACTCAGCAGGGGGTGTGTCTGAGAAATGCGGCCCCCAGCAACGGCTGGCAGACATCAGCAACAATGTAAACAAAGAAAAATACAACAAAGAAATAAGAATAAATGAATTGCTAAACCCGGCGTGGTAACATTGAAAAGAAACAAACAAGTGAGCAAAGAAGTGAAAGTTAAAGTGCAAATTGTCCAGTGTCCATGGTGCTGGAAAACTAGAGGTTGCAGTGACGCATCTGACCTGAAGTGGCGCTGTTGCCGGCGGCCAGACACTGAACCGTCCTCTCACCAACTAGAGAGCGGTCCTGACCTCCCATCTACCTCATTGGAGATGCTTGGACTATCTTTAATTGGACATTATCTTGCACTAAACGTTATTCCCTTCATGCTGTATCTGTACACTGTGGTCGGCTCGATTGTAATCATGTACAGACTTTCCGCTGACTGGATAGCACACAACAAAAGCTGATAAGGCTGCATTTGGAATATTGAGAACAATTTTGGGCCCTATATCTGAGGAAGGATGTGCCGGCTCTAGAGATGGTCCACAGGAGGTTTACGAGAACGATCCCAGGAATGATGAGTGATTGTCGGCGCTGGGCCTGTACTCGCTGGAGTTTAGAAGTATGAGGGGGGACCTCATTGAAACTTGCCAAATAGTGAAAGGCCTGAATAGATTGGATGTGGCGAGAATGTTTCCACTGGTGGGAGAGTCTCGGACTAGAAGCCAAAAGCCTCAGAATTAGAGGACGTTCCTTTAGGAAGGAGATGAGGAGGCCAGAGAATGGTGAATCTGTGAAATTCATTGCCACAGACGGCTGTGGAGGCCACAAGTCAGTGGATAGTTTTAAGGCAAAAATAGATAGAATCTTGATTAGTGCGGGTGTCAGGGGTTATGGAGAGAAAGCAGGAAGATGTGGTTTGGAGGGAGAGATAGATCAGCAATGATTGAATGGCGGAGTAGACTTGATGGACCGAATGGCCTAATTCTGCTCCAAGAACTTATGTTCTGATGACCTTCAATGTACCTTGGTATGCGTGACAATACACTAAACTGAACTGAGGAGTTGTGTTACATCTTGTTCTGTGATATCTCAGGAAACAGAAAACTACAGGCACTTCCTTCCAAATTTCACTTCCTGGCACGGTTTGAATTATGCAAGAAAAATCTGACACACATTCCTCTAAACACGAGCAATCCTTTGCACAAAAATGGTTTGCAATTCATGTGCGTCAGTGACTGACAAAGAGTAATCATATAGTCATGGGGAAATGTTTTAGATGAGACGGTTAAGGAGATATCAATAAAATGTCTCCGTTATTTGATAATATCGCGAGTGTGATAATAGATAATAGACCATAGCTGCAGCAGTAGGCCATTCGGCCCTTCCAGCCAGCACCGCCATTCAATATGATCATGGCTGATCATTCAGAATCAGTACCCCGTTCGTACCTTCTCCCCATATCCCCTGACTCTGCTATCTTTAAGAGCCCTATCCAGCTCTCTCTTATCTGGAAAGTATCCAGAGAACTGGCAGGCACTGCCCTCTGTCGCAGAGAATTCCACAGACACTCAACTTTCTGTGTGAAAAAGTGTTTGCTCGTCTCCGTTCTAAATGGCCGACCCCTTATTCTTAAACTATGTGGCCCCTCTTTCTGCACTCCCCCAACATCGGGAACGGGGGGATCTTGTAGAGCCTTACAAAATTCTTAAGGGGTTGGACAGGCTAGATGCAGGAAGATTGTTCCCGATGTTGGGGAACTGCAGAACAAGGGGTCACAGTTTAAGGATAAGGGGGAAGTCTTTTAGGACCGAGATGAGAAGATCTTTTTTCACACATAGAGTGGTGAGTCTCTGGAATTCTCTGCCACAGAAGGTAGTTCAGGCCAGTTCATTGGCTATGTTTAAGAGGGCGTTAGATGTGGCCCTTGTGGCTAAAGGGATCAGGGGGTATGGAGAGAAGGCAGGTACAGGATACTGAGTTGGATGATCAGCCATGATCATATTGAATGGCGGTGCAGGCTCGAAGGGCCGAATGGCCTCCTCCTGCACCTATTTTTTATTTGTCTATGATTCTATGTTTGCTGCCTCCATCGTTTCAATAAGATCCCCTCTCATCCTTCTAAATTCCAGAGTATACAAGCATGAAACATTACAAATAATGTGGGGCCTGACAGGAAGTGAGAATAAAAAAGCCTAATTAGCTTCATATATGGTGTCGTTCTTAATAGCGTAAAATGGCGTACCGTAGATAATTAGCGTAACTTTGGTCAAGCCTGCAGCAGTGATAATGGCAGAAGTACAGAAGCAGGAGGTTCTACTGCAGTTGTACAGGGTCTTGGTGAGGCCACACCTGGAGTATTGCGTACAGTTTTGGTCTCCTAATCTGAGGAAAGACATTCTTGCGATAGAGGGAGTACAGAGAAGGTTCACCAGACTGATTCCTGGGATGGCAGGACTTTCATATGAAGAAAGACTGGATAGACTCGGCTTGTACTCGCTAGAATTTAGAAGATTGAGGGGGAATCTCATAGAGACTTAAAAAATTCTTAAGGGGTTGGACAGGCTAGATGCAGGAAGATTGTTCCCGATGTTGGGGAAGTCCAGGACAAGGGGTCACTGTTTAAGGATAAGGGGGAAGTCTTTTAGGACCGAGATGAGAAAATCATTTTTCACACAGAGAGTGGTGAATCTGTGGAATTCTCTGCCACAGAAGGTGGTTGGCTATATTTAAGAGGGAGTTAGGTGTGGCCCTTGTGGCTAATGGGATCAGGGGGTATGGAGAGAAGGCAGGTACGGGATACTGAGTTGGATGATCAGCCATGATCATATTGAATGGCCGTGCAGGCTCGAAGGGCCGAATGGCCTACTCCTGTACCTAATTTCTATGTTTCTATGTAATGATCGGAGATGACGCAAAGAGCAAGCAAGTTTATTTTTATAGCGCATTTCAGCAACAAGGCAATTGAAACTCATTAAAAAAAAATAGAAAATACAAACGTTAAAATAGAATAAGACAAGTATAAAATACACAAATAAAAATTACAGTGCAGTGTTCGAAATGAATAATTATTTAATTTAATTAAAATTAAAAGTGATTAAAAGCAGCGTCAAACAGAGAAATCTACAGCCCCGATTTTTTTTTAAACTGAGAGTTGGAGCGGACCTGCATTTCTCTAGAAGTTTGTTTCATATATGTGGTGCATAAAAACTAAACGCTGCTTGTCCATGTTTAGTTCTGACTCTGGGAACAGAAATCAAACCTGGCCCAGACCAGTCTGGATGGTTCCTAATGTAGCAGAAGATCAGAAATGTATTTGGCCCTTGACCATTCAGCTTTATAAACCAACTGTAATATTTTGAGATCAATTCTTTGACAGACTGGAAGCCAGTGTAAAGACTTCAAAACTGAAGTGATATGATCCACTTTCTTGGTCTTCGAGAGGACTCGAGCAGCAGAGGTCTTTTGATCGTATTTGTCTCTCAAATGACACTGTTCATCGAAGAATCGCCGAAATGGCTGAAAATATAAAACAAATATCATTGTCAGAGACAAGACAAGAGACACTTATTTGTCACATGCACCAATTGGTACAGTGAAATTTGGGGTCACCATACAGCCATACGAATAAAAAAGAGCACAGAACATGATGGTATTTTAACATAAACATCTCCTGCACAACGGAATCAAAGTTTCCCACTGTGAGAGAAGGCCCAAAGTTCAGTCATCCTCCTCTTTGATGTTCACCTGTGGTCGGGGCCTCCGCAGCCCTCCGCATTCCCACTACGGGCGGCCCGATGTTCAGGCCCTCTCGCCGGGATGATGGAACTCCGACGTCGGAACGGGAGAACAACCTCAGCAGCTTGGACCTCCGAATCGACCACTTCCTACCGGAGTGCGCGGCTGGCTCCCGAAGTCCCGAGCTTGGACCCACGCTGGCGGCCGTCGGCAAATGGCCCCAGGGCACCGCGATCAGCGCCGCCTGCGCTGGAAGCTCTTCAAACCACAGCTCCGTGATGTTGTTGCAGCAGGCCCAGCATCCGGAGCTTCAAAGAGTGATCTGACATCCATCAAGATCGGTATTATGTATTACAGGTGGACGAATTTGACCCGTGGCCCCGCGAGCCAGCAGCTGTTTGGCCTTTCCACTTTTTTAATTTTTAGTATGTCTAAACGTGTGTTTTAGTGTGTTTTAATGTGGGGGTGGATGGTGGAGGGGAATAGGGGGAAAGTGTTTTTTAGTCACTCACCTCGGTGGAATGCGACTTTTCTCCTAGTCGCGTTTTCGCCCTCCCCTGCGGCCCAACAGCTTGGATTGGTGCGGCCTCTCCCAGAGTCGGGCCTAGAGCTTCAGCAGGGGGCGCAGAGCGGGGGGCGCCGGAAGAAGTGCCCCGATCACTAACCCAAACCCCCCCCCTTCCACATTGCGCCCTTCTTCACAGCGGCCCTGTGATATCTTGACAATCCAAGGGACCTACCCTGTAACAACACTAAGAGTAGCTCCGGTGGCTCGCCCGAGCCGGCTGCCTGCTACGTTTCCGGGGTTACGTCTGCACCCGGGTGGTGCTAGAAAGGGACTACACCCTGCCCACGGGCACCCTGGGGGATTTCCGGGACCGCTGGAACAAGGATTGTATTATAGTTGTATAATAGATTATTCAGTATATTGGTTTGTCTTGTATTATGGTGCTGGGTTCTGTTTTATGTTATTGTATTGTAAATATTATTTTAATATTTGAATAAATATATATATATATTTTAAAGTAGCTCTGGGCCGCAGCGCTCCCCGACTCGAACCGACTCGACGTCTGTCCTGCACTGAGTTTGCTGCGGGCCGTATAAAATCTGGTTGCGGGCCAGTTTGGAGACCCCTGAGGTTGGTGTAGGTACACCATAGGCCTACGTGCACGATTCGCTGCAGCCACCAGATGTCGTGCTTGGTGGCCGAGCCAAACAAGACAATGATGGAGAAGGTGAGGACAGACTCTACGATGGCCGTGTAGGATTGGACCATCATTGCCTGTGGCAGATTGTGCTTCCTCAGCTGCCGCAGGAAGTATGTCCTCTGTTGTGCCTTTGTGACTGTGGAGTTGATGGTGGCTCCCCATTTAAGGTTCTTTGAGATGATGGTTCCCAGGAACTTAAAAGACTCCACAGATGTGACTGTGGTATTGTTGATGGTGAATGGGATGAGGGGAGGGGGAGCTCTCCTAAAGACTAGGATTACATGCATACCTTCATCCAAAATAAAAATGGATGCAGTTATTATCGACTTTTACAATGCATTACAATTGTTTTTAACGAAGAGTACAAGATGCTTAGCATGAAAACAGGCCCCTCGGCCCATCGAGTCCGCGCCGACCAGCGATCCCCGCACACTAACACTATCCTACACACACTAGGGACAATTTACATTTATACCAAAGCCAATTAACCTGCAAACCTGTACGGCTTTGGAGTGTGGGAGGAAACCGGAGCGCCCGGAGAAAACCCACGCAGATCACGGGGAGAATCTACAAACTCCGTACAGACAGCACCCGCAGCTGTGAGCCAGCAACTCTACCATTACGCCACTGTGCCACTATGTGTGTTCGAGGACGTGAATGAGATCATTCGGCCCATGGACTCTACTCCGCCATTTAATCATGGCTGATCTATCCCTCCCTCTGAACCCCATTCTCCTGCCTTCTCCCCGTAACCCCTGACACCCGCACTAATCAAGAGTCTATCTGGCTTAAAAATATCCATTGACTTGGCCTCCCACAGATTCACCACCGTCTAGTTGAAGAAATTCCTCTTCATCTCCTTCCTAAATAAACATCCTTTTATTCTGAGGCCGTGCCCTCTGGTCCTAGACTCTCCCACTAGTGGAAACATCCTCTCCACATCCACTCTACCCAAGCCTTTCACTATTCTGGGGGGGAATGGGCTAGAGAGAGAGGGGGGGGGGGAGGGAGAGGAGGGGGGGGGGGGAAAGAGAGGGGGGGGGGAAAAGAGAGGGGGGGGGGAAAGAGAGGGGGGGGGGGAAAGAGAGGGGGGGGGAAAAGAGAGGGGGGGGAAAAGAGAGGGGGGGGAAAAGAGAGGGGGGGGGAAAGAGAGGGGGGGGAAAAGAGAGGGGGGGGAAAAGAGAGGGGGGGGAAAAGAGAGGGGGGGGAAAAGAGAGGGGGGGGAAAAGAGAGGGGGGGGAAAAGAGAGGGGGGGGAAAAGAGAGGGGGGGGAAAAGAGAGGGGGGGGAAAAGAGAGGGGGGGGAAAAGAGAGGGGGGGGAAAAGAGAGGGGGGGGAAAAGAGAGGGGGGGGAAAAGAGAGGGGGGGGAAAAGAGAGGGGGGGGAAAAGAGAGGGGGGGGGAAAAGAGAGGGGGGGGAAAAGAGAGGGGGGGGAAAAGAGAGGGGGGGGAAAAGAGAGGGGGGGGAAAAGAGAGGGGGGGGAAAAGAGAGGGGGGGGAAAAGAGAGGGGGGGGAAAAGAGAGGGGGGGGAAAAGAGAGGGGGGGGAAAAGAGAGGGGGGGGAAAAGAGAGGGGGGGGAAAAGAGAGGGGGGGGAAAAGAGAGGGGGGGGAAAAGAGAGGGGGGGGAAAAGAGAGGGGGGGGAAAAGAGAGGGGGGGGAAAAGAGAGGGGGGGGAAAAGAGAGGGGGGGGAAAAGAGAGGGGGGGGAAAAGAGAGGGGGGGGAAAAGAGAGGGGGGGGAAAAGAGAGGGGGGGGAAAAGAGAGGGGGGGGAAAAGAGAGGGGGGGGAAAAGAGAGGGGGGGGAAAAGAGAGGGGGGGGAAAAGAGAGGGGGGGGAAAAGAGAGGGGGGGGAAAAGAGAGGGGGGGGAAAAGAGAGGGGGGGGAAAAGAGAGGGGGGGGAAAAGAGAGGGGGGGGAAAAGAGAGGGGGGGGAAAAGAGAGGGGGGGGAAAAGAGAGGGGGGGGAAAAGAGAGGGGGGGGAAAAGAGAGGGGGGGGAAAGAGAGGGGGGGGGAAAGAGAGGGGGGGAAAAGAGAGGGGGGGGAAAAGAGAGGGGGGGGAAAAGAGAGGGGGGGGAAAAGAGAGGGGGGGAAAAGAGAGGGGGGGGAAAAGAGAGGGGGGGGAAAAGAGAGGGGGGGGAAAAGAGAGGGGGGGAAAAGAGAGGGGGGGGAAAAGAGAGGGGGGGGAAAAGAGAGGGGGGGGAAAAGAGAGGGGGGGGAAAAGAGAGGGGGGGGAAAAGAGAGGGGGGGGAAAAGAGAGGGGGGGGAAAAGAGAGGGGGGGGGAAAGAGAGGGGGGGGGAAAGAGAGGGGGGGGAAAGAGAGGGGGGGGGGAAAGAGAGGGGGGGGGAAAGAGAGGGGGGGGGGAAAGAGAGGGGGGGGGAAGAGAGGGGGGGGGAAAGAGAGGGGGGGGGAAAGAGAGGGGGGGGAAAGAGAGGGGGGGAAGAGAGGGGGGGAAGAGAGGGGGGGAAGAGAGGGGGGGGGAAGAGAGGGGGGGGGAAGAGAGGGGGGGGGAAGAGAGGGGGGGGGAAGAGAGGGGGGGGGAAGAGAGGGGGGGGGAAGAGAGGGGGGGGGAAGAGAGGGGGGGGGAAGAGAGGGGGGGGGAAGAGAGGGGGGGGGGAAGAGAGGGGGGGGAAGAGAGGGGGGGGGAAGAGAGGGGGGGGGAAGAGAGGGGGGGGGGAAGAGAGGGGGGGGAAGAGAGGGGGGGGGAAGAGAGGGGGGGGGAGAGAGGGGGGGGGAGAGAGGGGGGGGGAGAGAGGGGGGGGGAGAGAGGGGGGGGGAGAGAGGGGGGGGGAGAGAGGGGGGGGGGAGGGAGGGGGGGGAGAGAGGGGGGGGGAAGAGAGGGGGGGGGAAGAGAGGGGGGGGGGAAGAGAGGGGGGGGGAAGAGAGGGGGGGGGAAGAGAGGGGGGGGGAAGAGAGGGGGGGGAAAGAGAGGGGGGGGAAAGAGAGGGGGGGGAAAGAGAGGGGGGGGAAGAGAGTGGGGGGAAAGAGAGGGGGGGGAAAGAGAGGGGAGAGAGAGGGGGGAGAGAGAGGGGGAGAGAGAGGGGGAGAGAGAGGGGGAGAGAGAGGGGGAGAGAGAGGGGGAGAGATACAGAGAAGGGGAGAGAGAGAGGAAAGTGGGAAAGAGGGGGCAGAGAGAGAGAGACGGGGTAATTTTTCACCACTGCTAGCTTTGGAGGAGGGAGGGTGAGAGGTAGGAAAATTAGAGAAGAGAGGGGGGAAAGTGAGAGAAGAGAGGGGGATAGAGGAAGGGAGAGAGGGAGAGACGGTAAAGAGAGAGAATGAGAGGGGGAGAGGGGGAGAGGGAGGAGGGATTGTGATCCTGGGGGAGAGAGAGGGGAGGAAGTTTTTTCGAGGAAGAGGGAACAAACAGCAGGAGAAAGTTCCCATGTTATCCTGTTGCAACATCGAGCGAGGGATGGAGGGGGGGGGGGAGAGGGGGGGAGGGGGGGAGGGGGGGAGGGGGGGAGAGGGGGAGAGGGGGAGAGGGGGAGAGGGGGAGAGGGGGAGAGGGGGAGAGGGGGAGAGGGGGAGAGGGGGAGAGGGGGAGAGGGGGAGAGGGGGAGAGGGGGAGAGGGGGAGAGGGGGAGAGGGGGGAGGGAGGGAGGGAGGGAGGAAGAGGGGAGAGAGGGAGGGACGTGGAGGGAGGGAGGAAGAGAGGGAGAGAGGGAGGGAGGGGGAGGGAGGGAGGAAGAGAGGGAGGAAGAGAGGGAGCGAGGGAGGGAAGAGAGTGGAGGAAAGAGGGGGTGAGAGGTGAGAAAAAGAGGGAGAGTGGAAAGTGGGAGTGGAGAGAAGAGGGAGAGGGGAGAGAGAGAGGAGAAAGTGAGGGGAGAGGTAAAGGAGGGGGAGGTAGAGAGGAGAAAAGAGAGGGTGTGAGAAGGGGAAGAGAAAGAGGGGAATGGTGGAGAGAGAAAGAAAAAGGGGGTCGGGAAAAGGAAGTTAAGAAAAAGAGGAGAGGGGGAGGTAGAGAGGAGAGGGGAGAGAGAGAGAGGGGAGAGGGGAGAGAGATAGAAGTGGAGAGAGGTCTTTTAGCACCGAGATGAGGAAATCATTTTTCACACAGAGAGTGGTGAGTCTCTGGAATTCTCTGCCACAGAAGGTAGTTGAGGCCAGTTCGTTGGCTATATTTAAGAGGGAGTTAGATGTGGCCCTTGTGGCTAAAGGGATCAGGGGGTATGGAGAGAAGGCAGGTATGAGATACTGAGTTAGATGATCAGCCATGATCATATTGAATGGCGGTGCAGGCTCGAAGGGCCGAATGGCCTACTCCTGCACCTATTTTCTATGTTTCTATGAAAGGGAGAAAGGGGCGAGAGAGGAGAGGAGAGAGATTCTACAGATGCACTGTGGAAAGCATTTGATCGGGATGTATCACAGCATGGTTTGGGAACAGGTCCATCCAAGACCCGCGAGAAATCGTAAAGTGTTATGGACGGAGTCCAGACCATCACGCACACAAACCAATCTCCATTCCATCGCTCCATCACGCTGCCTCAGCATAATCGCGGACCAGTCTCAACCCGGTCACTCCCTCTACTCCCCTCTTCCATCGGCCAAGAGGTACAGAAGTGTGGAAACGAACGCACACCTCCAGATTCAGGGACAGTTTCTTCCCAACTGTTATTAGGCAACTGAACCGTCCTCTCACCAACTAGAGAGCGGTCCTGACCTCCCATCCACCGCATTGGAGACCCTCGGACTATCTTTAATCGGACTTTATCTTGCACCAAACGTTATTCCCTTCATCCTGTATCTGTACACTGTGGTCGGCTCGATTGTAATCATGTACAGTCTTTCCATTGACTGGATGGCACGCAACAAAAGCTGATAAGGCCGCCTTTGGAATATTGTGAACAGTTTTGGGCCCTATATCTGAGGAAGGATGTGCGTGCTCTGGAGAGGGACCACACGAGGTTTACGAGAATGATCCCAGGAATGAGTAGTTTAACCTGTGATGAGTGATTGATGGCACTCGGCCTGTACTAGATGCAGGCCTAGATGCAGGAAGATTGTTCCCGATGTTGGGGAGGTCCAGGACAAGGGGTCACAGCTTAAGGATATGGGGGAAATCCTTTAGGACCGAGATGAGAAGGAATTTTTTCACACAGAGTGGTGGGTCTCTGGAACTCTCTGCCACAGAGGGTAGTTGAGGCCAGTTCATTGGATATATTTAAGAGGGAGTTAGATGTGGCCCTTGTGGCTAAGGGGATTAGAGGGTATGGAGAGAAGGCAGGTACGGGATACTGAGTTGGATGATCAGCCATGATCATATTGAATGGCAGTGCAGGCTCGAAGGGCCGAATGGCCTATTCCTGCACCTAATTTCTATGTTTCTATGTACTCGCTGGAGTTCAGAAGAATGAGAGGGGGGGGGTGGGGGGGGAACTCATTGAAACTTACCAAATAGTGAAAGGCCTGGATAGATTGGATGTAGCGTGGATGTTTCCACTAGTGTGAGAATCTATGGCACAGCCTCAGAATTAAAGGCCGTTCTTTTAGGAAGGAGATGAGGAGGAATTTCTGTAATCTGTGGGTGGTGAATCTGTGGCATTCTTTGCCACAGAAGGCTGTGGACGCCACAAGTCAGTGGATATTTTTTTATGGGAGCGAATGGCCTAATTCTGCTCCTATCACTTATGATCTGCTGTCCTATGACCTGAGTAATCATAATATGATTTGTTTTAATCTGCAATTTGAGAAGGTTAAATCGGAAGTGTCAGTGGTGCAGTTGAACAAAGGGGACTATGAAGGCATGAGAGAGAAGCTGGCCAAAGTAGACTGGAAAGGGATCCTAGCAGGAATGACGGTGGAACAGCAATGGCAGGAATTTCTGGGCATAATCCGGAAGATGCAGGATCATTTCATTCCACAAAGGAAGAAAGATTCTAAGGGGAGTAGGAGGCAAGTGTGGCTGACGAGAGGTTAGGGATAGAGTAAAACTAAAAGAAAAGATGTATAACACAGCAAAGAGTAGCCGGAAGCCAGAGGATTGGGAAACTTTCATAGGACAATAGAAGGAAACAAAACGGGCAATACGGGCTGAAAAGATGAAGTACGAAGGGAAGCTGGCCAGGAATATAAAGAAGGACAGTAAAAGCTTCTTTAGATATGTTAAGGGAAAAAGAGTAGCAAAGTCAAATGTGGGTCCCTTGAAGGCAGACACGGGTGAAATTATTATGGGGAACAAGGAAATGGCAGAAGAGTTGAACAGGCACTTCGGATCTGTCTTCACTAAGGAAGACATAAACAATCTCCCAGAAGTACTGGAGGACAGAGGATACAAGGGGGTAGAGGAACTGAAAGAAATTTTCATTAGGCGAGAAATAGTATTGAGTAGGCTAATGGGACTGAAGGATGATAAATCCCCTGGGCCTGATGGTCTGCATCCCAGAGTTCTCAGGGAAGTGGCTTTAGAAATAGTGGACGCATTGGTGATCATTTTCCAATGTTCAATAGAGTCAGGATCAGTCCCTGTGGATTGGAGGATAGCTAAAGTTATCCCACTTTTCAAGAAAGGAGCGAGAAAGAAAACAGGGAATTACAGACCAGTTAGCCTGACTCCGGTGGTGGGAAAGATGCTGGGGTCAATTATTAAAGAGGTAATAATGGGGAATTTGGATAGCAGTATAAGGATTAGTCCAAGTCAGCAAGATTTATGAAAGGAAAATCATGCTTGACTAATCTTCTGGAATTTTGTGAGGATATGAAAAGTAAAATGGATGAAGGGGAGCCAGTGGATGTAGTGTATCGAGACTGTCAGAAAACCTTTGATAAGATCCCGCACGGGAGACTGGTGACTAAAATTAGAGCACATGGTGTTGACATGGATAGAAAATTGGTTGGCAGACAGGAAGCAAAGAGTAGGAGTGAATGGGTCCTTTTCAGAATGGCAGGCAGTGGCGAGTGGAGTGCCGCAAGGCTCGGTGTTGGGGCCGCAACAGTTTACCATATATATGAATGATTTGGAAGAGGGAATTAGGAGCAACACTAGCAAGTTTGCAGATGACACAAAGCTGGGTGGCAGTGTGAACTGTGAAGAGGATGTTAGGAGGTTGCAAGGTGACCTGGACAGGTTGAGTAAGTGGGCAGATGCGTGGTAGATGCAGTATAATATAGATAAATGTGAGGTTATCCACTTTGGTGGCAAAAAACAAGGGGGCAGATTATTATCTCAATGGGGTTAGGTTAGGTAAGGGGGAGGTACAGCGAGACCTGGGCGTCCTTCTACAACGGTCACTGAAAGTTGGTGTGCAGGTGCAGCAGGCAGTGAAGAAAGCTAATGGAATGTTGGCCTTCATAACAAGAAGATTTCAGTCTAGGAGTATAGAGGTTCTTCTGCAGTTGCGTAGGGCTCTGGTAAGACCACATCTGGAGTATTGTATACAGCTTTGGTCTCCTAATTTGAGGAAGGACATCCTTGTGATTGAGGCAGTGCAGCGTAGGTTCACGAGATTGATCCCTGGGATGGCGGGACTGTCATTTGAGGAAAGATTGAAAGGACTAGGCTTGTATTCACTGGAGTTTAGAAGGATGAGGGGGGATCTTATAGAAACATAGAAAATTATAAAAGGACTGGACAAGCTAGATGCAGGAGAAAATTTTCCCAATGTTGGGCGAGTCCAGAACCAAGGGCCACAGTCTTAGAATAAAGGGGAGGCCATTTAAGACTGAGGTGAGAAAAAACATTTTCACCCAGAGAGTTGTGAATTTGTGGGATGCATTGCCACAGAGGGCAGTGGGGGCCAAATCACTGGATGGGTTTAAGATAGATAGAGCTCCTGGGGCTAGTGGAATCAAGGGATATGGGGAGAAGGCAGGCACGGGTTATTGATTGGGGACAATCAACCATGATCACAATGAATGGAGGTGCTGGCTCGAAGGGCCGAATGGCCTCCACTGCACCTATTTTCTATGTGTCTATATTTCTATGACATTCGCTGTACCTTGGTGCATGTGACAATAAACTAAACTGAACTGAGTTGAGTTGTGTTACATCTTGCTTTGTGAAATTTGTGAAATCCTCTCAGGAAACAAACTCTGAAGATTACAAACTCTTCCTTCCCGATTTCACTTCCTGGCATGGTTTGAATTTTGCGCGAAAATTCTGACACTGTTTCCTCTAAACACAAATTACCCTTTGCCCAAAAATCCCTTTTGTTAGTAATTCATGTTTAGTTTTGATCAATTTATTTGAGTTTACTTTCGAGCAGTGTTTTCCAAAAATAAATCATCATCCACCTCCAAATATGGAGTTGTTTTTCACTCTTTGCCAAAAACCAGACACCCCAATGGCATCTTCTGGGCCCCTTCTTATCTGATTAACCTCTTCAACTTACATAAAAAACGTGTAAAAAAACTGCAAACTTTTCAACTTATATAAAAAACCTTGCAAGACAGCTGTGAACTATTCAACTTAAGTTAAAAAAACCCTTGTCATGATGTGAGTTGTCCAAATCCCATCATGCATTACAATTGGCTTTTTACAAGAAAGCTTAAATATGACAACAACCAATTAATAACTAACTCTTTCATTCCTTCCTTTTATCAGAACCTGATAACAATTATAGTCCTTGGTTAGTACATAGTAGAGGCTTCAGACATTTCAGTATATAGATTAATATGATGATCAGCAGTACAACAGATCCATAATGCATTACCATTCCCCATATTCTTCCAAACATCCTAAATGGCCACCATTCTCCACCTTTATTAAAGTTATGCATTTCCTCCCCTATCTCTGTAATCTTCTTTTCTCTGCGGTAATATGTGCAGCTAAATCTGTAATGTTAGAAGATTCATCAGGGATGCAAGTGCAGCATTCACACCCTATAATAGCACAAGTCCATCCTATTATCCTATAGGGATATACGACAAAGTGTATCCATTTCAGCCATAATGGATGAAAGGGCCTTTTACTTGTAGGTAAAGATGTCCACCATGTAATTAAACAATTTCTCCAATCCAGGGGACATATTAATCAATTCCCGTGATAGACAAACTGTCCCATACAGTTGGAAAGCAATCAACCAGAATTGTTCTGACTCTGATATACTTCATTTAGCCCTCATCAGGAATATACAATTCAGTTAGATGTTACACACCTAACGTGAGGGACAACAAAGGCCAAATAACAACATCCCCTTCAGTTGTAGGTTGACCTAATCAACCTCTCCCAGTTCTTCTCATCCCCAGGTACATACCAGGTAACCATGGGTATGCCCAGAATCCACATACAAAATACGTCCCATTTATTGGACTCAGCAGTCATTCGCACTAGCCTTGGTGCAGGTGCTGTTCCTCAAGTATACTCCATTGCTTCTTCTGTCACAATAACAGGTAGTATTAACTAGGCTCTGGGGCAATTCATTAATTTAAACCATGGTATTTCCCAAACCCTGGTCTCATTTACCTTCCATCCTGTCTTAAATGAGGCCACATACCATTCTTTAAATATGGGTCCTTGACTTTGCCATTCTGAAGGCACCCATTAGTTGCTTTGTTATTGCAAAAACAGTGCAAGGCCAGAATCTCAGTTAGGTTAAGGAGTATTGTTACAAGGGGTATTCCTTCCCCACCATTATATGGGATGTGTGTACACAACCACCACACATCTATTATTACGAAGGGCAAATTCAAAACTCATAAACACAACCAGATTATTTCCCCAAGTCCAGTCCATATGGGCCAGCCCCAGAATATAAAAGAGGGTCATTAGCCCCATTGTCCTTTCTTGGTTCTCCGAACTGTTTAAAGTCACTCAGATGAATCCATCACGGTGATCTTCAATCTTCTTGGCAGTTGATGTTGTTGATATCACTTGGTACAGTTCTGTTCAACACAGTTTCAATTCCTTCTGTCCCAATGCCTTATCAGTATGTAGTCTGACAGCATGAACTCGTCCCTGTGTTCAACTGGTAGTGGTCCCTGCGCCTCTCGTACCTTAGAATGCAGACCTGGCAAGGCATGGGTTAATTGCTGTGTATACATAATTATTTAATCACTGAGAGCCTGTAGGTGAAACTTCCACACTTGAGTCGCACCACCAGTGGGTACGTAGCCTGTGGTTCATAGCATCCTTCCCACAGCTCGCAGTCACCCAGCCCTGCGTCACCTGCAAATCTGCCAATGCCACCATCACCATCACATTACATTACATAGGCAAACTCGGTTTCTTGCAGATCTGATGGATATCAATGTCCCAAGACAGGCAAACAATAGCGACATGTCCATCCCAATCTATCATAGAAAAGGATTTCTTAAAAGAAAGAAGTTAACGTTTTATCTTTTAGGCACCATTCTGACAATCTTACAGTGGTGAATGTGAACCCACACATGTCTCCCCTCCACCTTTTCTGCAGTAGGGGTTGTTAGAAGGACCTGGTAATGCCTTTCCCACCGAATGTCCAGTCGCTTCCTCATCCAATTCCTGATTATTACACAAGTACCAGGTTCAATTGTGGACATAGTGGTTCTATTGTACATCCTTCAATGCCCTGGTTAACGATAAAATATAATTAGTAATTTCCATTGTCATGTGATTAAAGTGAACAGCCTTCAGAGTATTCTAGTTCCAATGCCCTGGTTCACTGCTGAATTCCTTTTATTGCCATTCAAACAAACAAAAGTTTGCACAATTTCTCATTCCCTGCAGTCATAACTGCAAAAACACAACACACAGTTCCACACAACAAGTTAGATGTGGCTCTTGTGGCTAAAGGGATCAGGGGGTATGGAGATAAGGCAGGTACAGGATACAGAGTTGGATGATCAGCCATGATCATATTGAATGGCGGTACAGGCTTGAGGGGCCGAATGGCCTACACCTGCACCTATTTTCTAAGTTTCTAACATCCAGCACAGTGAATCTCCAAACACCTCCTTACTATGATGGAAGTCCTATCTCACTTTCCCTTCTTATCTGTTCCACTGGAGAAAGCCTGTCCTGAGAGAAATACAAGCCACATGATCTTGTGAAGTATCTCAGCAAGCAATGTAATAGCAATTAACTCTTTCATGCCTTGTGATTCATTTTGGCCGACAATTTCACACAAAACAATTAACGTGTCACAACACAAAATTTGCACATCAAAATAAATTCCACAATGAAATAAATTCCACAATAGACCTGCACAAAACTCAGTATTTAGAACCACAGAAGTTAACAATGCAAGAAAAGTGTTTGATTTAAATACTCCAATTCTGAAGAATCTGAGTGTGCCCCTTTAATTGACAGCATTGACCGCATCGGAATTCCCAGTGGAATCCTTATCAATGGAAAAAACGCTGTAAAAACAGTCAAACTGCTGCTTCGAGGTGATCGATGTTAAAACCCCCAGACATTGCCATTTCTTAAACGGGACTTACACAACTATTGTTTCAAACACAAAGCTCTTCAAACATTTATAACAAATAACACATTTGCACTTTTTTTCTTAAGTCATGATCCAAATACACACATTCCACATAACTTCAAAGCGTGACACAGGTATCAGACTTCAAACCTGATTCGTTTTTTATCGTAGCAACAAGAATTTAAAAAACAAAAAACCTATTTACACCATGGGACCCCATGCATTTCAGTTTCTTAAAGGAACACATACACATACACAAAAGATTGTACAAAAGCCATTTACAAAAGCAGTTCATACTATATTTACTTCAAAGACTTCTCTTTGTAATCTACTTTCCCATTTTCTATCAAAGCCTTTTTTTCTCACCAAAAACTAGGTTTCAACAAATTTACAAGAAAGATTTTACAAGCCACTGTGTTTTATTAGCTCAGGCATTACTCTGGGAGGACTGAGGTCTCAATTGCCTTCTTGTTGAAATGAGAAAATTAATTTGGCGATAAAACCCGTTACAGCATTCTTCTCCTACCATAAATCTTCACAATGATAGGCAGCAGGGTAGGATGGTCCAACTCCCTGTCATTCATGATCCTGGATGCTGTGATTGGACATGATCCAGATTGTGATTGGTCAGATTTCCCATCACTCAAAGTCTGGCCGCACCCACTGAGGTGGTGACCAATCAGACTCCCCTTTTTCAAAGTCTGGCCACACCCAATAAGGTCTTCAAATTCCACAAACAAAGACCCAGATTCTCATTCTGGGCTCACCAATGCAAGGTTGCCTGCTGTTCTGTTGCTCTGTGCCAAAACCTTATTCATATTCTTGAAGGCAGATTTGTTTTAACTCTCAATGTTGAATTTAATACTGTCTCTCTTCTTCTTCTTCTGCCTCAGTCCTTATTCCCTTCCTTTTTTTCATCTGCCTTTAGTTAGGAAATGCTTAATTCTGTCCGAATTTCCCCGCCAATTTCCCCTATTTTGCTTTGTCAGAAAAAGGATCCCTCCACCTTTTCTCATTTCTTAACCATTCGGTCAGCTTGTAACTTAATATTCTAAACTTCTTAGTTGTACTTAGAATTCAAATAACACATATGTTGGATAGGGGTTCCTCCTTCAATGTTATCCAGAATATACCCCATAGATAGATAGAGAAAGAGAGAGGGAGAGAAAGAGAGAAAGAGAAAGAGAAAGCAGACTTTTCAATTCTTTAAAATAAAACAACGCCCCAAGTATTTCAACCGGGCAGACCCGCTAATCGAGACCCCTGTTTCTAAACTTGGCAGACTCCTTATCCCTTAAAAAATGTCCCAAGTATTTCAACCAGGCAGACACGCTAATCAAGACCCCAGTTTCTCAACTTGGTAGACAAAGCCGCTTGTATTTCAACCCGACAACATCGGATGTCTCAACAAGCGAGGCGCGCACCTCGTCCCCTGTATCTCAACCCGACAACATCGGATGTCTCAACAAGGCCGACAAGCCCTTTATAGAGCGAGAGAGGAAAGAAAATAGGGAGAGGGAGAGAGTGAAAGAAATAGAGAGTGAAAGAGAGAAAGCTCAATTCCTTCTTAAATACATACACAAAATACATACGTAAAAATACATACACAATTCACAATTGGTCTTACCTTTGTCTATCTCTAAGAACCTCAGCTAGGAACCGACCAACTTCTGACAAAGAAACAGAGATGTTTCCAGGAGTGTCTAGGAGTCGGTTACAATGGACCGATAGAGCTCATATTCCTCCCTTTCCAGTCCTGGTAACCTCTGCTCAGTTATCCAGTGGTGGTCCCAGTGAGACCTGCGCGACTACGCCAATGAAAAAGTTCACTTAAAAAGATAGACAAAGCACAAATTCATAAGACCATACAAAGCTTTAATTTAACGTCTGACGGGTATGGACCTGGAGACCCAGAGGCAACAGTTTCACGTCTGAATCTCCAGCAGCACACACAAAGAAATACCAGAGAACTCGAGCTTATATACGTACAAATATCAAACAAATTGCATGACAGAATGTACAAAAAATCATCATCCACCTCCAAATATGGAGTTGTTTTTCACTCTTTGCCAAAAACCAGACACCCCAATGGCATCTTCTGGGCCCCTTCTTATCTGATTAACCTCTTCAACGTACCTAAAAAACTTGTAAAAAAACTGCGAACTTTTCAACATATAAAAAAACCTTGCCAGAGAGCTGTGAATTATTCAACTTAACTTAAAAAAACCGTTGTCATGATGTGACTTGTCCAAATCCCATCATGCATTACAATTGGCTTTTTACAACAAGAAAGCTTAAATATGACAACAATCAATTAATAACTAACTCTTTCAAAGATTTCAAAGCTCTGTGATTTCATGCCCTGGACCACATCCATGCTCACACACTGCCGTAATACCCCATGAACCTTTCCACATTTTGTCACTTTACAACCACAAACGTAAATGTATTTTATTGCGATTTTATGTGATAGACCACAAAGTGGTGCATAATTGTGAAATGGAAGGAAAATGATACATGGTTTCCAAATTTTATTACAAATAAAAAACTGAAAAGTGTGGCGTGCAAAAGTATTCAGCCCCGCTGAGTCAATACTTTGTAGAACCACCTTTCGCTGCAATTACAGCTGCAAGTCTTTTGGGGTATGTCTCTACCAGCTTTGTACATCCAGAGACTGAAATTTTCGCCCATACTTCTTTGCAAAATAGCTCAAGTTCAGTCAGATTAGATGGAGAGCATCTGTGAACAGCAATTTTCAAGTCTTGCCAGAGATTCTCAATTTGATTTAGGTCTGGACTTTGATTGGGCCATTCTAACACATGAATATTCTTTGAACTAAACCATTCCATTGTAGCTCTGGCTGTATGTTTAGGGTCATTGTTCTGCTGGAAGGTGAATGTCTGCCCCAGTCTCAAGTCTTTTGCAGACTCTTAACAGGTTTTCTTCCAAAATTGCCTTGTATTTGGCTCCATCCATCTTCCCATCACCTCTGACCAGCTTCCCTGTCCCTGCTGAAGAAAAGCATCCCCACAGCATGATACTGCCACCACCATGTTTCACAGTGGGGATGGTGTGTTCTGGGCTAGTTTTCCACCACATATCATTTTGCATTTAGGCCAAAAACTTCAATTTTGGTCTCATCAGACCAGAGCACCTTCTTCCACATGTTTGCTGTGTCCCCCACATGGCTTATGGCAAACTGCAAACAGGACTTCTTATGGCTTTGTTTCAACAATGGCTTTCTTCTTGCCACTCTTCCATAAAGGTCCGATTTGTGGAGTGCATGACTAATAGTTGTCCTGTGGACAGATTCTCCCACCTGAGCTGTGGATCTCTGCAGCTCCTCCAGAGTTATCATGGGCCTCTTGGCTGCTTCTCTGATCAATGCTCTCCTTGCCCAGCCTGTCAGTTTAGGTGGACGGCCATGTCTTGGTAGGTATGCAGTTGTGCCATACTCTTTCCATTTTCGGATGATGGATTGAACAGTGCTCCGTGAGATGTTCAAAGCTTGGGATATTTTTTTATAACCTTAAACTTTTCCACAACTTGTCTGGTATGTTCCTTGGGCTTCATGATGCTGTTTGTTCACTAATGTTCTCTAACAAACCTCTGAGGCCTTCACAGAACAGCTGTATTTATACTGAGATTAGATTACACACAAGTGGACTCTATTTACTAATTAGGTGACTTCTGAAGACAATTGGTTGCACTGGATTTTATTTAGAGGTATCAGAGTAAAGGGGGAATACTTTTGCACACCACACTTTTCAGTTTTTTATTTGTAAAAAAATTTGAAAACCATGTATCATTTTCCTTCCACTTCACAATTATGCACCACTTTGTGTTGGTCTATCACATCAAATCCCAATAAAATACGTTTATGTTTGTGGTTGTAACGTGACAAAATGTGGAAAAGTTCAAGGGGTATGAAAACTTTTGCAAACCACTGTATGTTAACGTATTTCAGACTTGAAACAAAGCTGAAAAGCAATAATGTATTTATTAATACAAAACAAAAACCCCTGAATTCGGGGAACGTTTAGGGAACAGAACTTAAAACAGTATCCGCAAACGTCGCAGGAGCAGCCACAGGTTTATTATAAAACTGTTGAAATGTGCCTTCATTAGCCCAGCCCGCTGTTGAGAGGACATGATCCATGGGTACCTCCATGGTCCTCGCCGCTGATGTGGACGCAGCCCTGGTAGAATGAGATTTGAAAATATCAGTGTCTACCCCTGCTGCACCCAACACCACCCTGAGCCACCTGAAAATAGTCTGCACAGTTACCCTGTGATGTGGGCTTTTAAAATTGATGAAAAGACCAGTTTCCATTCTCCTTAAATTTGGGTGACATTAATATAATTTCAGAGATAATGATCGCTACTGCCCCAGGATCTGGTTCCCAAGAGACATATGTTGGTATCTGATGGTTCAACCTGGATGCAAAGAGGCTGATATCTGGTGTTCCATACTTAGCTACAATATTAGCAAATATTTGGGGGTTCAACGTTCACTCGGTGTTGTCATTGAATACTCGTGACCTGGTGTCCGCCACTGTATTAAGCTTACCCGGAAGGTATGTAGCTGAGGTCCAAATATTTCTTTCAATGCACCAGTGCTGAATTATGTTTGCCAATTCATCGCAAGATATCGACTTGATACCACCCATATGGTTTAAATATGCCACCACTGTGGTATTGTTTATCTGTAGACGGACATGCGTATGATGCATATTTGTGCAGTAAGCTCACAGTCCGTGAAATGCTCCCAGCATTTCCAAATAGTTTATACCTCGTGATTGGAGTAGTGTAGATTCGTGCAAATCCCATCTGCCGCCACAACTAGTAGTGGTGCCGGTAGCTCCCCAGCCGTGGGCGCTTGCGTCGGTTTGCAACACGACTGAAGGGTTTGTAACTATGATGGGATTAAAACTATCTCAAATGCTGCTAATCCACCATTGTAGCTCATCTTTTGCTTTGTTTGGTAGCTGCATAGGTCTGTCAAAATGCCCAGCATTGGTTTTTAGTGCTGAGATTTTTGCTCTTTGCAAATTTTGATAATGCAATGGTCCAAATCGTGCAGCTGGAAATGTAGCTACAAGTTCCCCAATTACCGTGGCAGCATGTCGAATAGTCGGTTTTCTGGCGCAAGCAAGGCTATTACATGCCTCTATTAAATCTGTTGCTTTATTCTCTGGGAAAGTGCCAATCATATGATTTGTGTTAACTGTGAATCCCAGATAGTCCATAATGATAGAAGGGTTTAACTTTGATTTGTCTGGATGGATGATGAACCCCAGCTTTTGGAATAGTGACTTGGTGGCTGCCACAGCTAATTTAGCCAATTCCAAAGTTCTCCCCACAATCAGAATGTCATCAAGATAGGCCATGACTAAGTGGTTTTGTCTTCTTAGAGACGCCAACACTGGTTTTAATATTTTAGTAAATAACCTGGGGGCTGTTGTAAGTCCATTAGGCAATTGCCATTGCTGCCCTATCCAGACAAATTTAAAATATTTACGGTGATCTTTACGTATAGGTACTGAATAGTATGCATCTTTTAGATCGATGCATGCCATGAGGTACCCTCTTGAAATCAGTTCTTGGCAGTTTCAAATGTTTCCATCTTGAAATGGGTATATGGCACAAAAGTATTCAATTGAGTTAAATCAATTATGATACGACATCCACCATCTTTTTTGGTTTTACTAAAGATGTTAGATACAAACTCAAGAGGTTCATGTATCGTTTTCTCTATAACCCCCTTGGTGTATAACCTTAACAGCTCTGCATGTCCTTCCACTTTCTCTTTGTGAGAAAGTACAAATTTCCGGTTAGGTACATACTGAGCTGGGGGAAGTTGTCTGTTTATAAATTCAATTTCATAACCTTGAATACTGTGCAATATGAAAGGGTCAGAAGTTATGGAACTCCATGCATCCCCAAACAGACGCAATCTACCTCCCGCTTGTGAGGTTGTGCATGCAGCATTCACAAGGGAACCACACCCCCTTACCTCCATGGTTACCGGTGGGGCTTGTTCTTCTGTCCTTTGTTCTTGGGTTGTTGTGATGCTGGGGTGTGGGGTTGACGTATTTTCCAGGCTCGTCGCTGTGGGCCTTGGCCTAAAAAAGGCCTCTGATGATAAGGCACGACCTTAGGGTTTGCTCCCGTCACTCTATCGGGTTGAACCCGGGGCCTGGTAGATGTTGCATATGGATGCTGCCGACGATACGCTGGAGGTCTGCCAGAGGAAGGCGGTTTTATCAACCCTACCGCTTTAGCTTCCTCGTCTAGGTCTTTCACCTGTTTGGGCAGCTCATCACCAAACAACTGTCTTGGTGTTGGCGTAGCGGTGGCCTCACACAAACCCGCAAATTTGGCGTTGAATGTAGGACGGATAGAACTTTTCCGAAAGCAATTGATCTCATATTGGGAATTGCATTGCAGGGCTAATGCATCCTGCTGCTCTTCCGTCATGTCCATACCGTCGACTGACCTGGCAAACGCAGTGATGCCTGTGGTCAGTAGTTTTAGGATTTTTTGAATTTTAAATCCCTGTACCCTTATCCCAGGGCTGATGTTCCCCCATACGGGTGTGTTCATGTAGGGACGTTCAGCGACACGCAATTTTCCGGGGCCATGTATTTGTTTGTGGTCTCCGAAATTACCTGTTCCTGTAATTGGTGTGTTGTCAGGTGGTTTATGCTGCCCGCTAGCCTCGGCTGAAGAGGTTGCCCTTTCTGGGAGAGTTGAGCGAACTTAGACACCATCCCCGGAAGTTCCTCTTCTTGCATCCCTTGCAACTGTGGGTCTTCAGCCAACCCCTCTTCGAAGTCAGCTAATCCCTGACTTCTTGCGCTTTCTACTGAGGAGGGAGGGATGTTGGACGGTCTTGGTAATGGGCCTGTCGTGGACCTGCATGATCCTTGGAACGCACGCTCCTGCTGGAGTAGGTCCCTCTGGAGCAGCTGCTCCATCATCCGCTCCATACGAGCAATGCGACCGCCGTCACTATCTGTGAACGGCAAGTCGTCTTCCCCAGATTCTGATGAATCTATGGGGCTCTTACCGCCAGTCCGCACCTCGTCGAGGTGGTGTCTAAGGGACTGATACGGTAGATACTGCCGGCCAGCCGCTCCTGCGGGGCTACACGACTCCCGCGCGGATCTGCCTCTTGTCCGTGGTCTTCTGGACTGAAGCGGTGGAGAGTCGGTGCCTGCCGATCCTGCGGGGCTACACGACTTCCTGGTAGATCTGCCGCCTGTCTGTCTAGACTGCGGTGGTGTGGGGCGGTACCAGCCGCTCCAGCGGGGCTACATGACATCCACGCGGGCTTGCCGCCAGTCCGAGGTCTTCCGGACTGATGCGGCGCAAAGTTGGTGCCTGCCGCTCCAACGGGGCTACACGACTTTTGTGTGGTTTTCCCACCGGTCCGCAGTCTAGCGGACTGAAGCGGTGGAGAGTCGGTGGCAGCCACTCCAACGGGGCTACACGACTTTTGTGCGGTTTTGCGGTGGTGAGTCAGGGTGTGCCGTTAAACCGTGCCCTGTCTTCCGCACTTTTTTGCCGCTGGTCTGTTTTCGTACAGACTGAAGCGGTGGGGAGTCGGGGTCTTGGCTACCCTGATCCCGCGAGGTCCTACCGCCAGTATGCAGCTCCCTGGACTGCTGTGGTGGAGAGCCGGGTCCTGCCGACTGAGCGGGGCTCCTCGACTTCCGCGCTGTTTCCCCGGCCCGTGGAACGGGTGCTGCCGGCTCTACGGTCAGCTCCGGGGATGTTGGCCGCCGAACTCGCTCTGAAGTCCCGCGGTCCAGAAAGGCATGCTTCAGCGCAGCCTTCTTATTACTTCTATCCATGATAAATTTCCTCTAGGGATTTAATCAATACAGAAAACTAAGCAACTCAAGGTTAGTAAAAACTTACCTGAGGGTCCTTTTAAGCTGCCGGCAGAGGAGCGCACTCCCCCCCCACCCCCCTCAACTTGTCGACTGCAATGCGAGCGACGATATGTCTCGCATGCGTGCTGGCGGGGTCTTCACGAAGTCACTCACGTGACTCCGAAGTAAAACATAGATTCATTATTAGAAAAAAATACTGTGGCTACGAATAATTTTGTACATACATATTTCAGTTATTTAATTTTAATTACTTTGCAAAAATTTCTAAACGCCTGTTTTTATTTTTATATAATCAGGTATTGTGTTTTAGCGAGTCGGTTGGTTTCCAAACGAGCTTTATTGTGAAAGTGATGAAAACCACGGTGATCAAATGACAGCTACATTCAAAAGCTCCAACCACAACGGTGGTCGCTAGAATGAATGGGGCTTGCCAAGATAACACGCAAAAACAAACCCCTTCCCAAGGTCACATGACCAAGGTAGCCAACCGCAGGGTTCGACTACCTACAGGCACCAGTAGGTGCCGCTACAGGACCCCCCCCCCCCCCCACCCCCTCAGAAACAGAGGTACGGAACCGAGCGGGGACCCATATGCAACAACCAGAATGTGTGGTCCACGGAGGCGGGGCAGGCGTAACATGGGGGATTGGCGAAACAAGGCCAGGAACAGGCAAGAAGGCAACAATAAGAGGGGTGGGGGAAACAGGCACACTCAGTACGGGCAGAAAGGCCGGTGGACGACCCCTCCATCGTGGTGCAGCAATGACCACTGGGCTGTCCACATCCACGTGGGTGGGTTTGAGACGGCCGACGGAGACGAACTCCTCCCGGCCTCCTACGTGGCAACTCCGGCTCGCAGCACCCGGAATGGCCCCTCATAGACCCGCTGCAATGGTGAGCGGTGAGCGTCTCTGCGGATGTAAACGTAGGCACATTTTTGTAACACCGCGAGCACATGCACCGCGGACGAACCGTGCCTGGTAGTGGGGCCAGGGCCCAACGTGCTCACCCGTTCACGAAGGCCAGCGAGCAGCGTGGGGCAGATGCGACCTGACCACAGGCAGCGGGGAGAAAATCCCCGGGCACGGACAGGAAGCAGCCAAACCCTCCTTGGACGTATGCAACTGGACCCAGAGCCAAAATTAATAATATTAGGATTATCAGAACTTACTACAAACTTTACGACAAGTCAGAGACAATTTCTTGATTACAGTCTAATAACTGCGAAAAAATTAATACTAACATTTTGGTAAAAAAAACCAGCAGCCCCCACAATTACAATGTGGGTTACGGAAATGACTGAGACCTTGCATTTTGAAAAAAAAAGACTTGTCTTAATTGACAAACCAGAACTTTTTGTTAGAATATGGTCTCCATTATTGAATATTTGAAAAGGTAAATTGGTTGAACACAGAATTAGGGTTGAAACCTGAGTTTGGGACTGGATGAATAGTTACACTCAACATTCCCCGGATCTATCTCCATAATCTTGTCATTGGTAGTTTCTCTCTGCATCTCCCTTTTTCTCTCTTCTTCTCTTTCTATTACTTTCCCTCATCTTTTTCTACCTTTATCTTTATTCTTTAAATAAAATTAAAAAAATGAAGCTATGTAAGAAATCTGTAATTAAATTGTGGCTTACTACTATTTGTACACATGCTTCTAATAAAAATATTTATTAAAATAAAGAAATGAGAATTAAATGGCAAACTTAGACATACACGTGGGAACTCGTTGAAACTCATCAACATAAACTTGAAATCTCGTAGAAAACCACGAGTTTGATTTTTACATAACTCGGGATAACTCGTGGGTGGACTCGCACCGTGGGCCAGGGCGGTCTGGTCTTTTTATGTTGGAGGTGGGGGGGGGGAAAGGGGAAACAGACTTTTCTCAGTCGTACCTGGTCGGCGATGTGGCTTTCTCCGAGCTGCATCTTCACCGTCTCTTCGCGGCCTATCAGCGGGACTGGGGCAGCGTTTTCCTGCAGGGACCGTCCTGGACTACAACTTTGGCAGTGGCGCAGCGCTGAAGCACCGTGTGGTGATCTCCAGAGTGCCGACTACCAACATTGAGGGCGTACATCCGCGGGCGGCGCTGACTTGGAACATCGAGGAGTCTGTGATCTCTCACCAAGATCACCAGAGTCGGAGCTCCGACCAGCGCGGCCTGTGGACTTCGGGAGCTGCGGTCTCCGGGTAGGAACTCCAACTGGCCATCCCAGTTATTCCAATGCCGCTGAAGAATGTTCTCCCGAGGCCAGAACTCCATCATCCGGTGAGAGGGCCTATAACATCAGGCTGCCCTCGTGGCGACTGTGGAGGCCTCAAATAGGCCCCGACCTCGGGTGAACTAAGTGGAGGAGGACTGGACTTTTTGGTGCCTTCTCTCACAGTGGAAAGTGTTGATTCTGCTGTGGGGGGACGTTTGTGTTAAACTCTATAGTGCGTTGTGTCATTTTTATTTATTTTATTTATATGGATGTATGGTAATCTAATTTCTTCTCTGTAAAGCACTTTGGCTTCAACATGTGAGAAATGTGAGAAAAATGCCATTTTGATAAAGGTCTCCCACCGTTTTTTTTTGAATATATTTTTATTAGAGGCCATACATATAACAAATAATATAGCATTTTTTTCCAAATATAGTTGATACATCTTTCCAAAATTATATAAATGTTAACAAAATATATATATTGGCCTCACTTTTTTTTATAGAGTGAAAAAAGTATAAAGAAAGAATAGTGAATAATTATAAGAGTATGATTATAGTTGATTAATATAAAGAAGAGAGAGAAGAAAAAAAAGAAAAAAAAAATTAAAATAAAATAAACAAAAACAAAAAACAAAAAAATAAAAAATAAAAATAAAAATATTTGTGGAAAAGAAAACGGTATACAACTTGTCAATGAGTGGAACAATTTCTAATTATAATATATGGAGACAAGTATATAAATCTGATCTTAAACATTTTTGTTTGATCTTTCCACCGGGTACTCATTGAGTTTCGATGCTGAGCCCAGCTACCCCTTCATATAATCAGTGAATGGAGACCTTATTTGTTCAAAATCTCAGGTTTATCCATTAGGATAAATCTAATTCTCTCCAATTGTAATGTCTCCAACATTTCCACTGTCCACATTTTGATTGTCGGGGATAATGGTCCCTTCCAAAATTGTAATATTAATTTTTTTCCAATTATTAAACAGTAATCCAGAAAATTTCTTTGATTTACTGTTAAAATTTGAGTTGAATCTAAAACCCCAAATATAATTAATTTTGAGTCAGGGCTTAATGTGATCTTTAAAACTGTGGAAATAATTTTAAAAATCTCGGTCCAATAACTTTTAAGTTTTGTACATATTACAAAACTATGATTTAAATCGGCTTCTATGCGCTGACATTTATCACATAATGGTGAAATAGAAGGAAAAATTCTATTTAATTTCTTTTTTGAGTAGTGTAATCTATGTATTACTTTGAATTGTATCAAGGTATGTCTGGCATTTAACGAACAGCGATGAATTCGTTGTAAGCTTTCTTCCCATAAATCTTCTGTTATAGGTAAACCAATTTCATTTTCCCATTTTTGTCGGAATAGTTCCGTTTTTGGCATTTCCCTGTCCAAAAAAATATTGTATATTCCCACCGTTTTAATTCCATGTGTTTTCCATTGAACAAATCCTCTGTCTAAAACAGACGGTTTAAAAGAAGGGTTATTTGCAATCGGGAGAAAAAGCGATACATTGCCCAATTTTAGAGTGGGTTTTAATTGTTTCCACATTACGTATGGCACTATGTATAATCGGATTTCCTCCGCTAGAAGAATCGAGCCCATTTCAAAAGGTAAGCAGTCCTCCTTCTCTATCTTTAGCCAATCTGGTTGTTGATTAATGCCATCCAGCCAGGAGGTTATATTTTTAATATTAACTGCCCAATAATATAATCAAAAGTTTGGTAAAGCTATTCCTCCATTAACTTTGGACTTGCATAAATGTTTTTTATTTATTCTGTGGTTCTTATAGTCCCAGATAAAATTTGTAACAATTGAATCAATTTTTTTGAAGAATTGTTTGGGGAGGTATATTGGAATTGATTGGAATAAGTATAATAATTGTGGGAGAAAAATTATCTTTATGGCATTAATTCTACCAACTAAAGAGATGGGAAGTGTTTTCCAATATTGGATATTTCTGTGTAAGTAAAGGAGGAAAATTTGATTTGAATAAAGAAGTATATTTCTTAGTCATATAGATTCCAAGGTATTTAAACTTTTCATAGGCGATTTTAAAAGGATACTGTTGAAGTATAAGTGGGTTTTGTTCCATTATTAGCATAATTTCGCATTTATTCCAATTAATTCTATATCCCGAGAATGAACCAAATTGAGTTATGAGATTTAGTAAAGAGGACATCCTTGTCCACACCCTCTGGATAAAATAAATTTAGGTGACAACATTTGATTTGTCAATATTCTAGTTGTTGGGTTTGAACATAGGAGTTTCACCCATGAGCAGAAGTTTTCACCAAGATGAAATGTTTCCATCACAGAAAATAGGTAGGGCCATTCCACCTGATAGAAACATAGAAACATAGAAAATAGGTGCAGGAGTAGGCCATTCGGCCCTTCGAGCCTGCACCGCCATTCAATATGATCATGGCTGATCATCTTACTCAGTATCCCTTACCTGCCTTCTCTCCATACCCCCTGATCCCTTTAGGCACAAGGACCACATCTAACTCCCTCTTAAATATAGCCAACGAACTGGCCTCAACTACCTTATGTGGCAGAGAATTCCAGAGATTCACCACTCTCTGTGTGAAAAATGTTTTTCTCATCTCGGTCCTAAAAGATTTCCCTCTTATCCTTAAACTGTGACCCCCTTGTCCTGGACTTCCCCAACATCGGGAACAATCTTCCTGCATCTAGTCTGCATCTTAAGGATTTTGAAAGCCTCTATAAGATCCCCCCTCAATCTTCTAAATTCCAGCGAGTACAAGCCGAGTCTATCCAGTCTTTCTTCATATGGAAGTCCTGACATCCCATGAATCAGTCTGGTGAACCTTTTCTGTACTCCCTCTATGGCAAGAATGTCTTTCCTCAGATTAGGAGACCGAAACTGTACGCAATACTCCAAGTGTGGCCTCACCAAGACCCTGTACAACTACAGTAGAACCTCCCTGCTCTTGTAATCAATAAATGCCAACATACCATTCGCTTTCTTCACTGCCTGCTGCACCTGCATGCCTACTTTCAATGACTGGTGTACCATGACACCCAGGTCTCGTTGCATCTCCCCATCTCCCCATTTCCTAATCGGCCAATCTACCGTCCTGTTTTGCCACCAAAGCGGATAACCTCACATTTATCCACATTATACTGAGGGGGCACTTCCACATGCATTTTCCCACTCACCGAACCTATCCAAGTCACCTTGCAGCCTCCTAACATCCTCCTCACAGCTAACACTGCCCCCCAGCATCGTGTCATCCGCAAACTTGGAGATGTTGCATTGAATTCCCTCGTCCAAATCATTAATATATATTGTAAATAGCTGGGGTCCCAGCACTGAGCCTTGCGGTACCCCACTAGTCACTGCCTGCCATTCTGAAAAGGACCCGTTTACTCCTACTCTTTGCTTCCTGTCTGCCAGCCAGTTATCTATCTGCATCAATACTGAACCCCCAACACCGTGTGCTTTAAGTTTGTATACTAATCTCTTATGTGGGACCTTGTCAAAAGCCTTCTGAAAGTCCAATCAAATGCTTTTTCAGCGTCTAACGAAATGATTGATAAATCCTAATTTATTCTATTTTCTTTATATAAATATAAATTCTTCTATTTTCGTTTGAACTTCAATGAGGTTCACATGACAACAAATAAATTGTATTGTATTGTATTGGAATATATTATATTAAACAATGCTTCTCATTTCTGCAATGTACCAAGTTCCTCTCCCGAGTTACCAAGTTCCTCTCCCGAGTTACTATCTATGTGTGGAAAAATCATCACATGATAAAAATGATGTCATGCTGTTTTTTTCACAATAAAAAGCCTCCCATGTTTGAATTTCTTAGGGTTACGGAATCAAGTGATATGGGGAGAAAGCAGAAACTGTGTACTGATTTTGGATGATCAGCCATGAATGGCAATGCTGGCTCGAAGGGCCAAATGGCCTACTCCTGCACCTATTTGCTATGTGTTTATGCCTTTTAAATGTGTTTTTTTTATTTTTAATTTTCTTGATAAGAAGTAATGTACATTACAATGATATAAGCCAAAAATAACATGATACATTTCCTGTACCACTTCTTATTTTATACTTTAAGAAGAAGAAGAATAAGAAGAATAGACAGAGTTAGATAGGATAGTAAGTGCGTGAGAGAGTGATTCGGAAGAGCCCGTAGAAGCGTTAAACACAAGAAAGACTAAATAAGAAAAACAAAGGGAAAAAAGTAAAAAATAAATAAAAATATAGAAGACAGAAAATATGAGAAAGTCAAATAAGCTAAGATAAAACCTCCTTCGTATCTTTACACACTCCTCACCAGGTCCTATTACCATTTATTATCAGAGTTGTGTGCACCCTATGCTTGTAATAAGTCGACAAATGGAGACCACATCTTTTAAATGTTTTGACATGCGTTTCAGGATTCCAGCATCTGTCTTTTCCAATATCCCTTTCCCTGTATTTCTCTTGGGCTTTTCCTCTCTTTCCCCAACTCCTATCTCCTCCATCTGCCAGTCCATCTGAGTGTAAATATGAAAATCTTCTTGGCTGTCTATCTGTGTGTGTGGACTTTCCATTAAACGTCATCCATGATCATTATCTGACAATCCTTCAGGTGTTTTTGCCACTCATTTCTCATCGAGTCATGGGTTTCTACAACACAGAAACAGGCTCCTCCGCCCACCATGTCCATTCCAACCATAGTCTTCCTGACCGATATTCGAGTTCTGGCCCATATACTTTGTAAACCTGCTTACGTCGTGTTCTCAGATTACGACTACAGTACTTACTGGGTTGAGAAAAAAAAATCATCAGATGCCCTCTACTCCGCCTGCTGCTCACGCTAAATCTACGCCCTTTGATGAGTTCAATTAATCTGATTATTGTCTGTCCTCATTCATTTCATTATACGTTCACTTCAACAGCGTGTGTCACTGCTCCAGGGACCCGGGTTCGATTCTAACCTGCGGTACTATTTTATGGAGGTTCCCCCAAGTGCTCCCTTTCGCTCCCCGCACGCTGCTTTGTTGTATGAATGCTCCCCGCAACACCTGCTGTGTTGTATGAACCCATGACTCGATGAGAAATGAATGGCAAAAACACCTGAAGGACTGTCACCTTCCCCCGATGTGTCGGCGAGTGGTCGAATGGGGCTCAGGTGGGATATTGGTGTGAATGCGGGCAGGAATGAGTTTGAGGTCAATGAGTGTTTGACGGCTGGCTCAGTGGGCCGAAGGGCCTGTTTCTGCCCTTTGGGACATTTTCACCAGGTGTGTGTGCGCTGCCATACGCGAAGCTTCGCTATTTGTAAAGGTTTCTTGTCTAATGTACTTTTTTAAACTCACTGAACCCGAGTTTTGGGATTTTTCAAAGTATAGGCAGACTTAGTGCATTTCTCAGCCCTGCTTATTCATTGCTGGGCAGACTGTATTTCGGGGACCTCGCCTCGCACCTGTTATCATATCCTGCGCTGTTTTATCCGTGACTGCGGATGGTAGCGAACGACCCCAAAAGATATTCCACTTCGTGTTGTCAAAGTTTTGCAATTGCTTTATTTTTCACATAAAGGCAATTTATTTTTAAGAGTTGGTGTGGATCATTTCATTTTCATATAATCTTATTCAAACAAGAGATGGACACAAAAAGCTGGAGTAACTCAGCGGGTCAGACAGCATCTCCGCAGAAAAGGAATAGGCGGCGCTTCGGGTCGAGACTGAGCTACTCCAGTTTTGTGTGCCTGTCTTCGGTGTAAACCACCATCTGCAGTTCCTTCCTACACTTATTCAAACAGGAATGCATTCACTCCCCCCCTCCCCACAAAACGCATCAAACCTCTGAAGCAGTAATGTGAAAGGCACATAAACAAGGGAAGTGACCTGCTCTTGGAAATCTGGAAATACTGGTTGTTGGTCGCTCTATTCCAAAGGCCAAGGTGAGATTCCCACAGGTGTCTCCAGCATCAGGGGATCATTGCTTGCCATAGAGGGGGTACAGAGAAGATTCACCAGACTGATTCCTGGGATGTCAGGACTTTCATATGAGGAAAGATTGGATAGACTCGCTGGAATTTAGAAGATCGAGGGGGGATCTTATAGAAACTTACAAAATTCTTAAGGGGTTGGACAAGCTAGATGCTGGAAGATTGTTCCCGATGTTGGGGGAGTCCAGAACAAGGGATAAGGGGGAATTCCTTTAGGACCGAGATGAGGAAAACATTCTTTACACAGCGAGTGGTGAGTCTCTGGAATTCTCTGCCACAGAAGGTAGTTGAGGCCAGTTCATTGGCTATATTTAAGAGGGAGTTAGATGTGGCACTTGTGGCTAAAGGGATCAGGGGGTATGGAGAGAAGGCAGGTACGGGATCCTGAGTTGGATGATCAGCCATGATCAGATTGTATGGCGGTGCAGGCTCGAAGGGCCGAATGGCCTACTCCTGCACCTATTTTTCTATGTTTCTATGTTTCTATTCCTGACAGGCAGACTTCGCCAACCTTTTTTTACTCGCCTTTTGTTTCTCTGACCAGCTGCCGAGTTTCACTCAACGGGTCACGGAACATTTCTGGAGAAAAGGAATCGGTGACGTTTGAAGAAAGGAAGTTTGGAAGGAAGGAATTGCAGATGCCAGTTTAAACCAAAGATAGACACAAAATGCTCGAGTTACCCCACGGGCCAGGCAACATCTCTTGAGAAAAGGAGTAGGTGACGTTTCGGGACGGGACTCTTCTTCAGGCGAAGACCCAGCCTGAAGAACGATCTAGACCATAAACATCACCTATTTCTTTTCTCCAGAGATGCTGCCTGATCAGCTGAGTTAGTCCATCATTGTGTGTCTATCTCTGGTTTAAACTAGCATCTGCAATTCCTTCCTTCAATCTTTTAGAGCAGTTTGTTTCAAGAAACAATCCTTCCAAAATTGCTCAAACTTGTTGCATTTGCAACTTTAACTTGAGATGACCCACATTAAGATTGCATCTGAGAAAAGCTTAACTCACTTTCCAAAGAAAACCAGGACAACTCAATGAAGCTGCATCAGCTCAACATTGTCCTGCATTGAATGTTTGGTTTGATTGAGTTGCATCACTAACTGATTCATTCCCTTCCCTTGGAGTCAGTAATACTAAAAGCCATGCTGTGCTAAGGCAACGGGTGTCCATTTGAACTGCATTTGTTCAAGGTCTGGCATCAATCATTGAAAGGCATTACTCACTGAAAATGAATTGTTAGATCACAGTAAAAGTTTCCATTAAGATCTGACTAATCATTAACATGTCACTTCTGCCACTCAAGCCAAACCCACGAGTCACTACAGTAAACTCACGAGTCACTACGGTAAACTCACGGGCCAGTACGTTCTTACAACGAGTTTAAACGTTTCAAAATTTTCCTTCAAGAGTATATTTGACTCGTGAAAATCTTTCAACATGTTGAAAAATGTTCATGAGTTAACACATTTCCAGAGTACCTGCCGTTAGCGTTACGAGTCGCTAAGTTACGGCCACAAGCTCAGACGTTCCCGCTGCGTTTATTCTATGTGATTACCACGAGTTTGATTTGTATTTAACTCGGGATAAATCGTGGGTGGACTTGCACCGTGGGACAGGGAGGGTGAAAAGACGGACTGCAGGCAGAGCAGACATGCACAATGGCGCCCCACTCCTGCACATCCGCCATTTTGATTTGGATTTGGTATAGTCATGGGTAAATGTTTTAGATGAGACGGTTAAGTAGATATCAATAAAAGTGCTCCGTCAATAGACAATAGCCAATAGGTGCAGGAGGAGGCCATTCGGGCCTTCGAGCCAGCACCGCCATTCAATGTGATCATGGCTGATCATCCACAATCAGTACCCCGTTCCTGCCTTCTCCCCATATCCCCGGACTCCGCTATCTTTAAGAGCCCTATCTAGCTCTCTCTTGAAAGCATCCAGAGAACCTGCCTCCACCGCCCTCTGAGGCAGAGAATTCCTCAGATTCACAATTCTCTGTGTGAAAAAGTGTTTCCTCATCTCCATTCTAAATGGCTTACTCCTTATTCTAAAACTGTGACCCCTGGTTCTGGACTCCCCCAACACCGGGAACATGTTTCCTGCCTCTGGCGTGTCCAAACCTTTAATAATCTTATATGTTTCAATAAGATCCCTTCTCATCCTTCTAAATTCCAGAGTGTACAAGCCCAGCCACACCATTCTATCAACATATGACAGTCCCGCCATCCCGGGAATTAACCTTGTAAACCTACGCTGCACTCCCTCAATAGCAAGAATGTCCTTCCACATATTTTCAGACCAAAACTGCACACAATACTCCAGGTGTGGTCTCACCATGGTCCTGTACAACTGCAGAAGGACCTCTTTGCTCCTATATTCGCTTTTTTCATTGCCTACAGTACCAGCATGCTTACTTTCATTGACCGATGAACGAGGACCCCCCAGATCCAGTTGTACTTCCCCTTTTCCCAACTTGACACCATTTAAATAATACTCTACTAAAGTGGATAACCTCACATTTATCCGCATTAAACTACATCTGCCAACTGATCCAACCTGTCCAAGTCACCCTGCATTCTCATAGCATCCTCCTCACAGTTCACACTGCCACCCAGCTTTGTGTCATCTGCAAATTTGCTAATGTTACTGGTAATCCCTTCATCTAAATCATGAATGCATGTTGTAAATAGCTGCAGTCCCAGCATCAAGCCTTGCGGTACCCCACTAGTCACTGCCTGCCATTCTGAAAGGGACCCGTTAATCCCTACTCTTTGTTTCCTGTCTGCCAACCACTTTTCTATCCATGCCAGTACCCTACCCTCAATACCATGTGCTCTAATTTTGCCCACTAATCTCCTGTGTGGGACCTTATCAAATGCTTTCTGAAAGTCCAGGTTCACTACATCCACTACATCTCCCTTGTCCATTTTCCTATTTACATCCTCAAAAAATTCCAGAATATTAGTCAAGCATGATTTCCCCTTCGCAAATCCATGCTGACTCGGACCGATCCTCTTACTGCGATCCAAATGTGCGGCCATTTCATCTTTTACGATTGACTCCAGCATCTTCCCCGCCACCGATGTCAGACTAACTGGTCTATAATTCCCTGTTTTCTCTTGATGGGCCGAATGGCCTAATTCTGCTCGGAGAACGTATGTCCTGATGACCTTCACAGTGCATTGGTACACGTGACCCCAAACTAAACTGGGGTTTGTTACACTTGTTGTGAAATCTTGGAAATCTTCACAGGAAACAGAAGATTACAACTGCCCCTTCCTGATTTCACTTCCCTGCACGTAAACTCTGACGGGCACAGATTCCTCTAACTCAAATGACCCTTTGTCCATTTCGTCACTAATTCATAAATTTAGATTAATTTAGTTTACTTTACTTTAGAGATACAGCGTGGAAACAGGCAATGGGGAAAGGGGTGAGGGGTGGTGGGGGGGGGCGGTGGTGGGAGAGAGGGAGGAGGAGAGGAAAGGTGTGGAAGAAAAAGAGGAAGGGGAGAG
>CAUPSL010001212.1:17500-94249 GCA_963514005.1 Raja brachyura | reverse complement strand
GAGACCTGGGTGGCCTTGTACACCGGTCACTGAAAGTTGGCGTGCAGGTACAGCAGGCAGTGAAGAAAGCTCATGGAATGTTGGCCTTCATAACACGAGGATTTCAGTACAGGAGTAAAGAGGTTCTTCTACAGTTGTATAGGGCTCTGATGAGACAACATCTGGAGTATTGCGTACAGTTTTGGTCTCCTAATTTGAGGAAGGACATCGTTGTGATTGAGGCAGTGCAGCGTAGGTTCACGAGATTGATCCCTGGGATGGCGGGACCCTCATATGAGGAATGATTGAAAAGGCTAGGCTTGTATTCACTGGAGTTTAGAAGGATGAGGGGGAGGGATCTTATAGAAACATATAAAATTATAAAAGGACTGGACAAGCTAGATGCAGGAAAAATGTTCCCAATGTTGGGCGAGTCCAGAACCAGGGGCCACAGTCTTAGAATAAAGGGTGAGGTCATTTAAGACTGAGGTGAGAAACATCTTTTTCACCCAGAGAGTTGTGAATTTGTGGAATTCCCTGCCACAGAGGGCAGTGGAGGCCAAATCACTGGATGGATGTAAGAGAGAGTTGGATGGAGCTCTAGGGGCTAGTGGAGTCAAGGGATATGGGGAGAAGGCAGGCACGGGTTATTGATAGGGGACGATCAGCCATGATCACAATGAATGGCGGTGCTGGCTCGAAGGGCCGAATGGCCTCCTCCTGCGCCTATTTTCTATGTTTCTATGTTTCAAACCAGGCTGTGATGCATCCCGACAGTTTGCAGTGTGTGTGGGGGGGGGGGTGGAGAGGAGGTGAACCCAGTTAACTGTTCAATAGCCCCAGATCTGCAGATGTTGAATCCTGCACAAATTCACGAAACGTAAAGTGCTCGCACCCCAGTCACCCCCTCTCCGTTCCCCTCCTCCGTCCGCTCACCTCCCACCCCGATGCCCCCATTTCCCTTGAGCCCCCACCCCTCCCCCTCTCCAGATCCCCTTGCACCCAATCCCCTCCTTCCAGCTTTACATTTCCCTCTCTTTAACGGACATCCTTTATCATCGGTACACCTCCAGCCTTTGGTCACTTACTCCACCCGTCTGCCAATCACCCCCCCCCCCCCACTCCATCAGCCTGCACAAGGGTCCTGATACATTCCCCCCACAGACGCTGCCCGACCGGCACTCTGTATCGACGCCCAGAACCAAGGTGAGTTTACCTGCGAGCGACAGGTGAGTTCTGGATCCGGAGTCCCGCTCTCCGCTCCGTCCCGGCTGCGAGGTGAGGCGGGGGGGGGGGGGGGGGGGGGTGGGGGATGCTGGTGACCGGGGTGCTGGTGACCGTGGAGGGGGGGGCGGGGGCCGGAGGGGGCGGGCGAGCCTGGACTTGCCCGACCCGCCTAGTTCCCAACAACGACCCAGAAGCTTGGCCTCGGCGCCGCCGCTCTCCACGCCCCCGGCTCCGTGTTGCCTGGTTACTGACTCTCACTGGCTCAGGTTGTCCGACCCACTGAAGCCAAACACAAAATGCTGAGGGACCCAGTGGGTCAGGCGGCATCTGTGGAGGGAATGGGCAGCGACGTTTCGGGTCGAGACCCTTCTTCAGACCCGATCTATATTAGTTTAGTTTAATTTAGACTATAGACACACAACAGGTGCAGGAGTAGGCCATTCGGCCCTTCGAGCCAGCACCGCCATTCAATGTTCCATGGCTGATCATCCCCAATCAGTACCCCGTTCCTGCCTTCTCCCCATATCCCCTGACTCTGCTATCTTTAAGAGCCCTATCTAACTCTCTCTTGAAAGTATCCAGAGAACCGGCCTCCACCGCCCTCTGAGGCAGAGAATTCCACAGACTCACAACTCTCTGTGTGAAAAAGTGTTTCCTCGTCTCCGTTCTAAATGGTTCTATTCTTAAACTGTGGTCCCTGGTTCTGGACTCCCCCAACATCGGGAACATGTTTCTTGGCTCTAGCGTGTCCAAACCCTTAATAAGCTTATATGTTTCAATAAGATTCCCTCTCGTCCTTCTAAACTCAAGCCCAGCTGCTCCATTCTCTGAGAGTACACAGTGATTCTCTCAGCATATGACAGTCCCGCCATCCCGGGAATTAACCTGGTGAATCTACGCTGCACTCCATCAATAGCAAGAATGTCCTTCCTCAAATTAGGGGACCAAAACTGCACACAATGCTCCAGATGTGGTCTCACTAGGACCCTGTACAACTGCAGAAGGACCTCTTTGCTCCTATACTCAACTCCTTTAGGTAGGACAGGTTTGGAGGGATATGGGCCAAACACAGGCAGGTGGGACTAGTGTAGCTGAGGCATGTTGGCCGATGTGGGCGAGTTGGGCCGAAGGGCCTGTTTGCACACTCAATGACTCTATGACAGAGGGTGGGAGGGATGTGGAACGAGTTGCCTGGGGATGGAGATAAGGCAGGGACTATAAATACATTTAAAAGCATCACTAATGCAGAGGCACATACGATAGTGGCGTTTAGACATGCGTGTGGATATGCGTGTGGATATGCAGGGAATGGAGGATATGGATCACGTGTGAGCAGAGATTAATTTAACTTGGCATCATGTTCAGTAGAGACATTGTGGGCCGAAGGGCCTGTTCTGTGTCTCAGAGTAATACAGTGATACAGTGTGGAAACAGGCCCTTCGGCCCAACTCGCCCACACTGGCCAACATGTCCCAGCTACACTAGTCCCACCTGCCTGCGCTTGGTCCATAACCCTCCAAACCTGTCCTATCCATGTACCTGTCTAACCGTTTCTTTAACGATGGGATAGCCCCAGCCTCAACTACCTCCTCGGGCAGCTCGTTCCATACACCCACCGCCCTTTGTGTGAAAAAGTTACCCCTCAGATTCCTATTAAATCTTTTCACCTTCACCTTGAACCAATGTCCTCTGGTCCTCGATTCCCCAACTCTGAGCAAAAGGACATCTACCGAATCTATTCCTCTTATGATTTTCTACACCTCTATCTTCTTCTTCTTGTGTATGGCATGCACAGCCTAACAAAACACTACATCTATTTGTTTGAGCACATCATGTCGATTGCATTAGTCGAAACAGGGTGGACCATGTGAAGGTTGCAATCTCCTACCCCTACACCTCTATAAGATCTCCCCTCATCCTTCTTTGCTCCATGGAATAGAGACCCAGCCGACTCAACCTCCCACTGTAGTCACACCCTCTAGCCCTGGCAACATCCTTGTAAATCTTTTCTGAACTCTTTCAAGCTTGACAACCTCTTTCCTATTACACGGTGCCCAGAACTGAACACAATATTCTCAATGCGGTCTCACCAACGTCTTATACAACTGCTACATGATCTCCCAACTTCTATACTCAACACTCTGACTGATGAAGGCCAAAGTGCCAAAAGCCTTGTTGACCACCTTATCTACCTGCGACTCGACCTTCAAGGAACCATGCACCTGTACTCCTAGATCCCTCTGCTCTACAACACTACCCAGTGGCGGACCATTCACTGTGTAGGTCCTGCCCTTGTTCGACATCCCAAAATGCAACAATGGTTGTATTAATTTCCATCAACCATTCATCAGCCCACCTGGCCAATCGATCCAGATCCTGCTGCAATCGTTCACAACCATCTTCACTATCTGCAAAACCTCACTTTTCTTGGCGCTGATCTTGCCCTGTATGTTCTCATCCAAATCATTGATGTAGATGACAAACAGTAACGGGCCCAGCACCAAACCCTGAGGCACACCACTAGTCACAGGCCTTCAGTCTGAGAAGCAACCTTCCTTCCACCATCACCCTCTGCTTCCTTTCATGGAGCCAATTTGCTGTCCATTCAGCCATCTCTCCTTGGATCCCATGCGATCTAACCTTCCAGAGCAGCCTACCATGCGGAACCCTGTCGAATGCCTTACTGAAATCCATGTACAAATCCATGCTGACTATCCCTAATCAGCCCTTGCCCATCCAAATGCCTGCATATCCTATCCCTCACAATACTCTCCAGTAACTTACCAACGCTCACCAGCCTGTAGTTCCCAGCATTTTCCCTGCAGTCCTTCTGGAAAAGAGGCCCAACATTCGCCCCCCTCCAGTCTTCCAACACCTCTCCTGTATTTAAGGACGACTCACAAATTTTAACCAGGGCTCCCGCAATTTCCTCTCTGGTTTCCACAATGTCCTCGGATCTATCAGATCAGGCCCTGGAGATTTGTCTACCCACAAACACAACAGTACCTTCAGAACTTCCTCGACGGTAACCCTGACTGCTCTCAAGTCAAGTCAAGTCGCTCTCAAGTCAAGTCAAGTCACTTTTATTTTTATAGCACATTTAAAAAACAACTCTCGTTGGCCAAAGTGCTTTACATTGGTGGAGGTACTAACGTTATACAACAGTGGTTCATAGATTAAATACAAACATCACTACATACATATAGCCCTCGCTCAGAATACGTCAAACAAGGCTTGGGGGTAGAGATGAGTTTTTAGTCTCGACTTAAAGGAGTCGATGGAGGGGGCAGTTCTGATGGGAAGAGGCATGCTGTTCCACCGTCTAGGAGCTGCAACCGCAAAGGCGCGGTCGGTCGGTCGCCCCTGAGCTTATGCCTAGACCGCGAGATGTTCAGTAACCCCAAGCCGGCCGATCTGAGGGACCTGGAGGTGGTGTGGTGGGTGAGCAGACTTTTGATGTAGGTGGGGGCGAGCCCATTAAGGGCTTTGTAGACATAAAGGAGGATCTTGAAATTTATACGGAACCGCACAGGGAGCCAGTGGAGAGAGGCCAGGATCGGGGTGATGTGGTCCCTTTTCCGGGTGCCTGTCAGGAGTCTCACTGCGGCGTTTTGCACCAGTTGCAGGCGGGACCGGGAAGATTGGCTGATGCCAGTGTAAAGGGAGTTGCAGTCATCTAGGCGGGAGGAGATAAATGTGTGGATGATCTTTTCGAGGTTGTCAAACTGGAGGAATTGTTTTATTTTAGCTACCGTCCGAAGCTGGATAAGCTAGCTTTTACCACGGCATTGACTTGTTTGTCAAACTTCAGTGCTGAGTCAAATATCACACCAGGTTTTTTGACGTGAGGTTTGGGAAATGGGGAAAGGTTACCAAGGCTGCCTGCCATCGTTTTGATTGAGTCTGAGGCGCTGAGAAGGATGACCTCAGACTTACTCTCGTTTAGTTTGGCCATCCAGCACTTTATATCCTCGAGGCAGCGGGTAAGGTTAAGCAGATTTGATTGTTTTTTGGGCTTCAGGGGGAGGTACAGTTGTGTATCGTCTGTGTAGCAATGGAAGGAAATGCCGTGCCTTTCAATGACTTGGCCTAAGGGGATCATATACAGGGAGAAGAGAATGGGGCCAAGGATGGAACCTTGTGGAACCCCGCAGCAGAGGCTAGCTGGGCAGGAGAAAGAGTTGCCTATGTTAGTAGAGAAACTCTCAAGACACTTCCAGTGACTGCTCCAATTCCCTCCGTCCTACTGTCTTTCTCCTCGGTAAATACAGAGGAGAAATACTCATTGAGGATCTTGCCCATCTCCTGTGGCTCCACACAGAGGTGACCGCTTTGATTCCTGAGGGGTCCGACTCTCTCTCCAGTTACCCTTTTTCCCCTAATGTATTTATAACATCTTCTGGGATTGTCCTTAATGATACCCGCCAGGGCTATCTCCTGCCCCCTTTTTGCCCTTCTGATCTCCTTTTTTAGTTTACTCCTTAGTTCCCAAAACTCCTCCAGGGATGCACTTGATCCCAGCTGCCTATACCTGTCCCGTGCATCCTTCTTGTTTTTGACTAATGTCTCAATTTCACTTGTCAGCCAAGTTTCCTTACGTTGGCCTGCTTTGCCCTTCACTCTAACAGCGACATACACATCCTGAGCTATCTTCAGTACACTTTTAAAAACATCCCACTTGGTCGATGTTCCTTTCCCCTCCAATAAGCTGCTCCAGTCAACTTGAGTGAGACCTTCTCTCATACCCTCAAAGTTGGCCTTACCCCAGTTGAGCTTACCCCCGTGGACCCCTCCGTCCCGATTCATAACTATCTTAAACCCAATCAAACTGTGATCACTTGTCCCAAAAGGCTCCTCCACACCCACTTCAATAACTTGTCCTTCCCAATTTCCCAATACCAGATCCAGCGATGCCCTCTCACGTGTGGGGGGCCTCCACAAACTGCTTAAGTAAACTCTCCTGACACTTTTGAGGAATTGGCCCCCATTTGAAACCCTTCACACTATGATTTTTCCCAGTCTATATTGGGAACATTAAAATCCCCAACTACAACAACCTTATTTGACCTGCAGCTGTCTGCAATCTCCCGGCACATTTGTTCTTCTAATTCCCGTTGACTATTCGGGGTTGCTACACTGTCAGGGACGGCCAGAGGCAATGACCAACGGTCCTTGACGGTGGTTGACGGTCCCTAACGTAACGATGTCTGCTGGGCACCAACGGTAACGGACAGTCCCTGACGATCAGTGAAGGTGACTGATAGACGCTGACGGTCCATGATGGACACTAACGGTACATGATGGATCACTGACGGTACATGATGGATCACTGACGGTACATGATGGATCACTGACGGTACATGATGGATCACTGACGGTACATGATGGACACTGACGGTACATGATGGATCACTGACGGTACATGATGGATCACTGACGGTACATGATGGACACTGACGGTACATGATGGATCACTGACGGTACATGATGGATCACTGACGGTACATGATGGATCACCGACGGTACATGATGGACACTGACGGTACATGATGGATCACTGACGGTACATGATGGATCACCGACGTTCTCTCCTGGCCACGGACGGCCATTGACGGCCATGAATGGTGACTGACCGGTCCCGCTGGCGTCTGACGGTCAACAACAGATGAGCACGAGTGGGCAACAGACGGTTCCCGACGGTCTCTGACGGGTCAGCGACGGTGGCAGACGGACACGGGCTGTCTCTGACGGTTCCTGGCGGTCTCTGACGGATCTTCGACGGTCTCTGACGGTGACAGACGGTGCCCGCCAGCCGGCCCGGAGTCGGGAGCTGGTTCTCGGGTTCCAGCTGCCGCTGGCCGCGGTGGCCGCGGTGGCCGGAGCCGGGAGCCGGGAGCCGGGAGCCGGGAGTCGGGGCGCCGGGAGTCGGGTTCCAGGCGGCGCTGGCCGCGGTGGCCGGAGCCGCGTCACAATGGTCAGTGTGAGGTGGGAGCGGGGCTCGGCCGCAGCCAGAGTTCGCTCAGCGATTCTGGGGGGCAGAGGAGGCGGCGATTGCCAACACACAGGGGATGAGACAGGTCCCTTGCACCCGCCCGACTCGGCGGCAGGCCCGCCCGCGGCAGCATGATTCAACCGGCCGAGAATCTGAAAGAGATTAACAGCCACCAGGCCGACGATTACTGGGTGCTGGTCCGCCATGAGGTGAGCTCCGGGATAGCACGGCCGGCCGCTCGGTCCGCCTCCGGCCCCGCTACCCTCTTTGTACAGTGATTTTACCCTCATCTCCGGGATAGCACGGTCGGCCGCTCGGCCCACCACTGGCCCCTGCCCCCCGACTCTACCCCTATTCTCTACCCCCAACTATGTCTGTCATTGGGTATTTATAGGGCAGAGATAGATAGATTCTAGATTAGTGTGGGTGTCAGGGGTTATGGGGAGAAGGCAGGAGAATGGGGTTAGGAGGGAGAGATAGATCAGCCATGATTGAATGGTGGAGTAGAATTATTGGGCCGAATGGCCTAATTTTGCACCTAACACTTATGAATTTCTGAACGCTCACTGTCTGTTTCCCAGGGAGAGCATTCTAAAACTAAAGGACACAGGCTTAATATGAGAGGGGAGAGATTTAAGAGGGACCTCATGAACAACTTTTGACTATGGCCCATGTACAGGCCTAGACTGGCCAGAATGGACACTAGTTGTTTAAGAAAGAACTGCAGATGCCTGAAAAATCGAAGGTAGACAAAAATGCTGGAGAAACTCAGCGGGTGAGGCAGCATCTATGGAGCTAAGGAATGGGTGATGTTTCGGGTCGAGAGCCTTCTTCAGACTGATCAGTCAGAATGGGCACTAGAGCCACAGAGTGATACAGCATGTAAACAGCTTCAGCCCAACTAGCCCACACCGACCAACATGTCCCATCTCCACTAGTCCCACCTGCCCACGTTTGGTCCATATTCCTCTACACCTTTCCTGTCCAAAGTATTTTAAATGTTGTTATTGTAACTGCCTCAACCACCTCCTCCGGCGGCTCATTCCACACACCCACCACCCTCTGTGAGAAACAGTTACCCCTCAGGTTCCTATTAATTCTTACCCCTCTCACCTCAAGCCTATGTCCTCTGGTTCTTGATTAGAGAGCACAGGCTTAAGGTGTGAGGGGAGAGACAGTCAGGGTTACCGTCGAGGAAGTACTGAAGGTACTGTTGTGTATGAAGGTAGACAAACCTCCAGGGCCTGATCTGATAGATCTGAGGACATTGCGGGGAAACTAGAGAGGAAATTGCTGGAGCCCTGGTTAAAATTTACGAGTCGTCCTTAAATACAGGAGAGGTGCCGGAAGACTGGAGGGGGGCAAATGTTGGGCCTCTTTTCAAGAAGGGGTGCAGGGAAAATGTTGGGAACTATAGGCTGGTGTGCTTAACATCTGTAGTTGGTCAGTTACTGGAGAGTATTCTGAGGGATAGGATATGCAGGCATTTGGATGGGCAAGGGCTGATTAGGGGCAGTCAGCATGGTTGTGTACGTGGGAGGTCGTGTCTCACAAATCTGTTTAAATTTTTTGAAGATGTGACCAAAAGACCTCCTCCTCCCCCTGCCGCGCCCCCTCCCCAATCTTTGCACATCCCCCAGTCCTTTCCACTCGTCACTTTAATGTCATGTTTCATGTATCTTGTGTTTTTATAACTGTTGGCAGATCAATATCCCTCCTGAGATAAATAAAGTTCTATGGTATCATATTATATTGTAGAATGTGTAGGAAGGACCTTCAGACGCTGGTTTGCACGGAAGATAAACACAAAATGCTGGCGTAACTCAGCGGGTCAGGCATCATCTCTGGAGAGATGGAATGGGTGATGTTTTGGGTGGAGACCCTTCTGCAGTCTGAATCCAGATGAATCCAGAGATGCTGCCTGACCCACTGAGTTACTCCAGCATTTTGTGTCTATATATTGAGCATAAACGTTGGGAGGCCATGTTGCTGTTGTATAACATAGAAACATGGAAAATAGGTGCAGGAGTAGGCCATTCGGCCCTTCGAGCCTGCACCGCCAGTCAATATGATCATGGCTGATCATCCAACTCAGTATCCTGTACCTGCCTTCTCTCCATACCCTCTCATCCCTTTAGCCACAAGGGCCACATCTAACTCCCTCTTAAATATAGCCAATGAACTGGCCTCAACTACCCTCTGTGGCAGAGAGTTCCAGAGACTCACCACTTTCTGTGTGAAAAAAGTCTTTCTCATCTCGGTCTTCAAGGATTTCCCCCTTATCGTTAAGCTGTGACCTATTAAATCTTTGTCCTGGACTTCCCCAACACGGGAACAATCTTCCTGCATCTAGCCTGTCCAACCCCTTAAGAATTTTGTAAGTTTCTATAAGATCCCCTCTCAATCTCGTAAATTCTAGAGAGTATAAGCCGTCTTTCAATCTTTCTTCATAAGACAGTCCTGACATCCCAGGAATCAGTCTGGTCCAACCAACCTATGCAGCCTAACTGTAAAGAGCGTACACTCACACGGAGTTTCTTTACTAAGCTTTATTGATCACATATATACTGGTGCCCTAGCTGTACATGGTCTGCACGTCTTACTAGAGGAGGAACTAGGGGATGGAGAGACATTAATATACTTGATAAGAGGGGAGTGGTTAGTAAGGCTACACAACCTATAATTAAAGGGACATGCACTAATCATCTACATCCTTCCTATTACAAAGAAAGGAACGTGACGGCCGACCATGTCTCATGCACTAGGGCACTGGAGATGAACAGACAATAAAATAGCAGCAATCACATATAATCGCCGTAACGGTCAGGCGCGCGTACAATACGGCCCGAGCGGGTGCGAATCCCGCTCACACCCCCTCCCCCAAAAGGAACAGGACCCGGGGAGGACTCCCCGACAGGAGAGCCGCGAGGCGGGGACACGCGCGGTGACAAAGGGATGGAAGGCGAGCGACTAGGCGACGGGGGAGAAACGGGCGGAGGCACGGGAACAGGCACAGGGAGAAGGACCGGGACAGGCCGAGCAGGCGCGGGTTTAGTGACCGCAGCAGGCGGGAGAGCAGACAGAGGGGAAGCATGGGGAACAGCAGGAGGAGGAGGAGGCTCATTCACGAGGCGGAGGTGCTGACGGGACCGACGGTAAACAGTGCCATCGAGGTTGACCAGATAGGAGCGAGGAGAAGTGGCAGTCCCGACAACAATCGCAAGGCCAGGGCGACCGGAGGTGGAACGCATGCGGACAACCTGACCAGGGGAAAGAGGAGGTAGCGCACGGCAGGACCTATCATGGGAGCGCTTCTGAATGGACTGCTTAGCAGCGATGCGCTCACGGACCATGGCAGGTTTCAATACTGCAGGGGCAAGAGTTTGCTGGGCCACCGGGATGGGAGGGCGAGTGACCCGGGACATGAGGCGCTGCGCCGGGGACCCCAAGACGCTGTCACGGGAGATGTTTCGGAGGTTGAGGAGAGCGAGGTAAATGTCAGATTTGGATGCACGGCAGCGTTCCAATAAGTCCTTCGCGCTGCGAACAGCACGCTTGGCCAGGCCGTTGCTCTGGGGGTATTCAGGGCTGCTGGTGTAATGCCTGAAGTTCCAGCTGTCAGCAAAGTCCTTGAATTCCGCGCTGGTAAACTGGCTGCCGTTGTCGGACTGCAGGCTCGCTGGAGAACCAAAGGTCGCGAAATGGCGGCGCAGCTTCGCAATTACAGCAGAAGAGGAGAGAGAGAACAGCTGGTCGACCTCAAACCAGTTAGAGTAGGAGTCGACAAGCACCAAGAAGCGCTTGCCGTGCCACTCAAAGATGTCTGTTGCCAGCGCCGACCATGGCAGGTCTGGTGCGGGCTGCTGCAGAAGGGGCTGCCGCTGCTGCTTCGGTGCAAGACTGTTGCAGGTTGGGCAAGATGACACCCGGTCCCGGAAGTATGCAGCCATATCAGGCCAGTAAAACTGGCTTTGGGCGATGGAGAGAGTGGCCTCGGCCCCGGGATGGCCGCGATGAGCAGTGTCGAAATACAGTTGCCGAAGAGCCTCAGGCACCACAACCTTGTGACCCTTAACGATAACGCCATCTCGCAGCACCAGCTCGTCACGGACCAGGAAGTAAGGCACAGCCGCGGCAGGTAGGGAAGAACGTCGTTCGGGCCAACCCCGCTGAATGACTGCAGCCAACTGTTGGAGAGAGGCGTCAGCAGCAGTGTGTTTGACCAGGGACTGTAGCTGTTTCGAAGGCACAAAGTTGACGTTCATGACAATCATACTGGAAGCCTCGTAAGGGTGCCGAGTGGTCGAAGCCAGAGGAGCCCGAGACAATGTGTCAGCAATAAACATGTCCTTGCCTTTACGGTACACCACGGAGAAGGTAAAACGTTGTAATTGAAGCATCATCCGTTGTAACCTGGAGGAGGCAGCGTGAATCGGCTTGCCGAGGATGGTGACCAGGGGCTGGTGGTCAGTTTCAATAGAAAATTCGGTGCCCAGGATGTAGTCCTTAAACTTTGAACAGGCAAACACGACAGCCAGCAGCTCCTTCTCAATCTGGGCATAGCGCTGCTCAGCTGGAGTCATCATGCGGGACGCGAAAGACACAGACAGCTGTACCCCATCATGGATTTGCAAACAGGCAGCACCCAGCCCGAACTTGGAAGCATCGCAAGTGATGACGATCGGACGTTTCAAGTCGAAATACCTCAGCGTCGGAGTGCAGATGAGTTTAGAACGCAGCACATCGAAAGCAGCCTGGTGCTGCGGGAACCAGGACCACGCAGTATCTTTCTTCACCAAGTCTCTCAAGGGAGCACTCAACTCACTCAAATCGGGGATGAACTTTCCCAGGTAATTGACCATGCCAAGGAAGCGCTGGAGGCTAGGCACATCCACAGGGGCAGGCATCTCAGAAATAGCAGCGGTCTTCTGTGGATCGGGCTTCAGCCCGGACGCTGTGAAAACGTGTCCCACATAGGTGACCTCCGGGACGCGGAACCGGCATTTACTGGGGTTGAGCTTCAAATTCACCTCCCGAGCTCGATCCAAAACCAGTCGGAGGTTGTAGTCGTGCTGTCCTACATCTTTTCCATACACCAAGATGTCGTTGACGATGATAGCGCACGGGAGCCCCGCGAATAGCTGTTCCATCGTCCTCTGGAAAACTTCACTAGCGGAGCTGATCCCGAACGGCATGCGCAGGAATTGGAACCTCCCAAAGGGAGTGGCGAAAGTCGTCAGGTAAGATGATCGTTCATCTAACGGTATCTGCCAGAACGAGCTCTTTGCATCCAGCACTGAAAACAAAGTGGCTGGGCCGACCTGTGCAGCAACATCCTCGACAGTATGCATAGGGTAGTGTGGGCGCTTGATGGCCAAGTTCAAATCTTTAGGGTTGATGCAGATCCGCAGCTCACTTTTGTCCTTCTTGGCAGCAACAACCATGGTGGAGACCCACTGAGTTGGCTCGCTCACCTCCTTCAGAATGCCCGTAGCCACCATGTCACGAAGGGTGGACTCGACCCTGTCCTTCATCGCAAAGGAGACCCGGTGGGGTGGTCGTACAACCGGATCCACATCAGGATTAAGAGAGATCTTATAGTTGCAGGGAAGCATCCCCAGCGAATTGTCAAACCGATCAGGGTATTCGGCTAGCGGGTCCAGAGGTCGCTGAACCAAACGGATGTCCCAGTGGAAATTGACCAACCCAAGGTCCTGGCATGCCTGAACACCAAGCAGTGGAACGCATTTTTCGCCTACCAGAAAGAAAGAGAGGGGCCGAACGGTATTCAGCACTTTACAGTTCAGGGTAGCTTTCCCCACAGGGACGAGCAGACCTCCCCCATAGGCTCGAAGGACAGAGCGCTCAGTGGTAACCCTCTCATTATTCCTTATCTTTTTGAAAAGGCTTGTTGACATTACATTCGTCGTGGCCCCAGTGTCGACCTTGGCAGAGAAAGTCGCACCATTAACAGTAACTTGCACAGTCGGGTCCGTTATCCGGGCAGGTGTCTTCCTAACTGAAAACACGCTGAGCTCACTCTGGGAAGAGTCCGAATCAGACAGTGGGAGGTTGTCAGGAGGTTGATAAGAACCAGACACAGTATCATCCCGTGCCAGGTAATTAGAGGGCTTACGCTGTTGCTGGGCAGGATTCCTGCGAAATCGACAGGCTGCTGAGAAATGGTTGAGTCTGTTGCAGAAATTACATGTCTTTCCCAACGCAGGGCACACATTGTAACGATGAGCCACAAAATTACAGTTCGGGCAGCGCTGTTCTGACTTAGAGCTGGAGCCAGAGCTGGCCCCACGGCGAGCTTGCTGAGCAGGACGGCGGGTGGCGACGGTAGCTGACCGAACCTCATGATCAGAGGGGGGCGCAGCAGAGGTGACAGCCTCCGCCATTCTGGAGGCATGCAGAGCATCGTGGAGGGTCAGGTCCGGCTTACACAGGAGCTCCGACCGCAGCTTCTCATTCCGTAGACCGTACACCAAGACATCGCGGGTCAGGGTATCTGAGGTCGCGTCACCCAGGTGGCATCGTCTAGCTAGATGCCGTAGGGCACCATAAAAATTACCGACAGACTCACCGGGGTTCTGACGACGTCCAAAGAACTTAAAACGTTCCAGAATAGAGTTTGTGGGAACGTCGCACATTTCAGTGAACTTTCCGAGTAGGCAATCAAGGTCTCTGGGATCTTCATTCACCCCGTACTCAAACAACTCAGAGCGCTCCAGAGCCTCGGAGCCGGCTAGATTCAAGAGCAGTGACGCATTAATTGCAGGGGGAGCGGCTGGGTGGACGATAGTAACATAATGCTGAAAGTCCCGACGGAACACATTCCACCGGTGAGCGATGTCATCGTCAAAGACAAGAGGTTCTGGCTTGCGGCAGGAGGAAGCCATGACCAGGCAGGGAAGGGCAACTGGGACAAATAAAAACTAAACCCCATAAACAGGAGACGCGTGATTCGAAACGACTGACACCATGTAAAGAGCGTACACTCACACAGAGTTTCTTTACTAAGCTTTATTGATCACATATATGCTGGTGCCCTAGCTGTACATGGTCTGCACGTTTTACTAGAGGAGGAACTAGGGGATGGAGAGACATTAATATACTTGATAAGAGGGGAGTGGTTAGTAAGGCTACACAACCTATAATTAAAGGGACATGCACTAATCATCTACACTAACCAACATAAGATGTTGGTTAGGCCACATTTAGAATATTGTGTTCAGTTCTGGGCATCATGTTAAAGGAATGATGCTGTCAAGCTGCAAAGGGCGCAGGGAAGATTTACGAGGATGTTGCCAGGACTAGAGGGTGTGAGCTATATGGAGAGGTTGAGCAGGCTGTGTCTCTATTCCATGGAGCGCAGGAGGATGAGGGGGTAATCTTATAGTGTACAAAATCATGAGAGGAATAGATCGGGTAGATGCACAGAGTCTCTTGCCCAGTAAGTGAATCGAGGACCAGAGGTCATAGGTTTAAGGTGGAGAGGAAAAGATTTAATAGGAATCTGAGGGGTAACTTTTTCACAGAAATGGCAGTGGGTGTATGGAACGAGCTGCCAGAGGAGGTAGTTGAGGCTGGGACTATCCCAACGTTTAGGAAACAGTTAGACAGGTATATGGATAGGACAGGTTTGGAGGGATATGGACCAAGCGCAGGCAGATGGGACTAGTGTAGATGGGACATGGTGGCCGATGTGGACAAGTTGGGCCAAAGGGCCTGTTTCCACACTGTATCACTCTATGACTAGTGTAGATGGGGCATGTTGGTCGGTGTGGACAAGTTGGGATGAAGGGCCTGTTTCCACACTGGATCACTCTATGACTAGTGTAGATGGGACATGTTGGCCGGTGTGGACAGGTTGGGCCAAAGGGCCTGTTTCCACACTGTATCACTCTATGATTCTATGCAAGAGGAACCTCAGACGCCTCTAGTGGTGGACATTTCCACCCAGGGTAAAGGCTCAGATTGTCTACCCCAATCTATGCCAGTCATCATTTTATTTACTTCCATCAAGTCTCCTGACAGCCTCTGACGTTCCAGAGAAAAGGTTGACATGGACTTCAGCAAATGCTCTGACAATCCCACATGGGATCCAGGGCAAGGTGGATTGTTCTGACGTCATAGAGTCATGAAATCATAGAGTGATACACTGTGGAAACAGGCCCTTCAGCCCAACGTGCCCATGCCAGCCAACATGTGCTAGCTACACTAGTCATAGAGTGATACAGTGTGGAAACAGGCCCTTCAGCCCAACTTGCCCATGCCAGCCAACATAAGCTTTTCCCATTGAGGGTAGGGAAGATTCAAACAAGAGGGCATGACATGAGAATTAAGGGACAGAAGTTCAGGGGTAACATGAGGGGGAACTTCTTTACTCAGAGAGTGGTGGCTGTGTGGAATGATCTTCCAGCAGAAGTGGTGGAGGCAGGATCGATTTTAACATTTAAAAGTAAAGTGGATAGGTATATGGACGGGAAGGCAATGGAGGGGTATGGTCTGAGTGCAGGTAGATGGGACTAGGGGAAAATAGTAAGATTAAACAAGAACTTACCAGTTTGAAGTTTGATCTTTATTTTATGAGGAGTTGCGATGAGGGATTTCGTGAAGAACCCGCCAGCACGCATGCGCGACATTCTTCAAAGCAGCGGTGTGGAATCACAGAACCAACAAACAAAGAAATGACTTGTTATAGTAAGATTGAAGAGACTCTAATTACCAGTTGACTTTATGATCGAGGGTTGGGAGCGGAGGGCACGAAATCCCTCATCGCAACTCCTCATAGAATAAAGATCAAACTTCAAACTGTTGAGTCACGTGAGTGACTTCGCGAAGACTTCAAAGCTCTGTGATTTCATGTCCTGGACCACGTCCATGCTCTCACACACACCACTATAAGGATGGATAGGAGTAATCATGTTTTCAGACTGGACGTACTGAAAAATAATAATGTTTATTAATTATAACAAAGAAAAAACCCCTCACTGGGGAGTAGCTGTATGGTCTTGACCCGCATTCAGCACGGCCTCCGCAAACATTACAGGAGCGGCAACAGGTTTGTTGTAAAACCGTTGAAAAATGGCTTCACTAGCCCATCCCGCTGTGGCAAGAATATGGTCCATGGGCACCTCCATGACCTTTGCCGCCAACATCGATGCAGCCCTGGTGGAATGGGATTTAAAGACATTAGTGTCAATAACTGCTGCGTCCAAGACGATCCTGAGCCATCTGGAGATCGTCTGAACCGACACTCTATGGTGTGGTTTTTTGTGGCTGATTAGCAGATATTTTTCCATTCCCCTTAAATTCCGCGTCACTTTTATATAGTGGCGGATATGAGTGGCTAAACATAGCCTAGCATCAGTGGGGTATGCTGGAAACACCAGCTGCAGCCCTGTGAACCCAGGTCTATGCTGCTTTAGTAATTCATCAATATAGAAGATTACTTTCTCTGGGGTAGAGACCATTCTGTCAATCTTGATCTTTTGAAGCATCTGTACCCTCTGTGCTGAGGTAAGTGCCAATAACATCTCCAGCTTCAGGGTGAGTTTGTCCAAATCGAGTCCAGCCATGGGCAACCATGTCCTGAGTAGGGTTAATACTCTCCCAATGTCCCAGGTAACATTGTAACGGGGTCTGGGCGGGTTAGAATTAAATATTCCCCGCATCAATTTGGACACCAGTTTATTGCATCCTACTTCGATATTGAGGTAGAATGATAGCGCACTCCTGGCGCTATTGATGGCACTGTAGCTGAGGTGTTCGTCATGATGCAACTCCGCAAGAAACTCCAGCACATCTGTTATGGTGACGGAGTCATATGCAATGTTCAAGCGGCCGCAGTAGGTTTCCCATTTCCTGATTTGCGTTAAATATTGTTGTCTTGTGGACTCCCTGCATGATGCTCCAATTGTATCCATAGTCCTTGCTGAGAGACCATACTGCAGTAATGGTCTGTTCAGAACCTGCAAGCCAATAATTTCAAATGACTATGGCAGGGATGATGTTCCCCTGTAACAGGGTTCGTCACCAATTGTGGGCAATTCTCCAAGAGGGCCCATGGTTCACTTATCATTCCAAGGACCACCGGACACCATGGCTGTGTAGGCCAGTCGGGTATGATAAGAATGCCTTTAGCAGCATCTGACTGGATTTTCCGCAATACCCGACTGATGAGGCAAAATGGAGGAAATGCGTAGAAAAACCATTTCCCCCAGTCTAGCGAGAAAGCGTCCATCGCCATTGCCCCAAGATCTGGTACCCATGATACATATGTTGGTACCTGATGGTTTAACCGTGACGCAAAAAGGTCAATATCCGGTTTACCAAATTTGGCTGTAATTTTGGCGAATATTTGGGGATTTAACATCCACTCAATGTTGTCATTAAATTTCCGTGACCTGGTGTCCACCACTATATTGAGCTTACCTGGTAGGTAGGTAGCTGAAATCCAAATATTGCGTTGTATGCACCAGAGCCAAATCGTATTAGACAATTCATCACATGAAATTGACCTGGTACCGCCCATATGATTTAGATATGCCACCGCAGTGGTGTTGTCTATTTGGATACGGACATGAGTGTCAGTAACGTTTGAACAATAAGCTCTAAGTCCGTGAAATGCTCCTAGCATCTCCAAATAATTTATCCCTTGTGATAATAAAAGGGTAGATTCAAGTGTGTCCCATCTGCCCCCACAACTAGTGTTGTTGTCAGTAGCTCCCCAGCCATGGGAGCTTGCGTCTGTTTGTAAGTACACCAACGGACGAGGCACAATGATGGATTTGAATGAGTTATGGATATTGTCAATCCACAATTATAACTCAATTTTTGCCTTAACTGGCAGCTGCATGGGTCTATCAAAATGTCCAGCATTCAATTTTAATGCTGAAATCTTGGACCTTTGCAAATTTTGATAATGTAAAGGTCCGAATTGAGCAGCTGGAAAAGCTGCTACCATTTTCCCAATTACCTTGGCAGCTTGTCTGATTGATGGTATACTGGCGCAGACCAGATTATTACATGCTTCAATAATATCCCCAACTTTGTTCATTGGAATGGTGGTAATCATTCGATTGGAATCAATCGTAAACCCCAGATAGTCCATGATCTGTGAAGGACAGAACTTTGATTTATCTGGATGGATGATAAATCCCATTTTTTGAAATAATGTCACAGTGGCTGTAACTGCCAATTTTGTTGATTCCAATGTATTCCCAATAATTAGGATGTCATCCAAGTAAGCCATAACCATATGGTTTTGTCTCCTCAGTGTTGCTAACACTGGCTTGAGTAATTTAGTGAACAATCTAGGGGCTGTGGTAAGCCCATTGGGCAAAGCTCTGTATTGCCAAAGTTGATCCATCCAGGTAAATTTTAAGAACTTCCTGTGATGTTTCTGAATGGATACCGAATAGTATGCATCTTTTAAATCAATGCATGCCATGAAGCAGCCCTTGGAAACCAGAGATTTGGCTGTCTCGAACGTGTCCATTTTAAAATGGGTATATTTTACAAAGCTATTCAAATGGGTTAGATCTATGTTAACCCGACATCCACCATCTTTCTTGTTTTTTGTGAAAATGTTAGATACGAATTCAATTGGTTCGTGGATAGTTCTTTCTATCACCCCTTTTTCTTGTAATCTCAAGATTTGAGCATAGCCTTCTGCTACTTCCTTATTGGAAAGTGCAAATTTGCGATCCGGCATATTCGGTGGGGGAAATTGACCATTTATAAACTCAATCTCATGGCCTTGAATACTTTGTAAAATAAATTCATCTGAGGTGATGGTATCCCATGTCTCCTTAAAGAACCGTAATCTCCCTCCAATATGTGAGGTTAGACATGCAAATGCATGAAATCCAGACCGCCTTACCTCCATGGCTATCGGCGGTCCCTGGCATGTTTGGTGGGATGTGGAGGTGCTGGGTTGTGCTGGTGATGCGGTTGCCGCATCTTCCATGCTGGCCGTTGCGGGCCTTGCCCTAAAAAAGGCCTCGGCTGTTGAAATTGCTGGTATTGTGGAGGCGCTGGTATTGTGGAGGCGCCGGTATGTAGGTCCTTGCTGGCCTCTCGGTTTGACCCCGCGGTCTGGAATATGGCATTTTCCTGGCCGCTTGTCTGGTTGAGGTGTACGACCTCATAAGACCCACCATCTTGGCATGGTCGTCCAGATCTCTGACCTGTTTTGGTAGATCTTCCCCGCATAGTTGTCTGGGTGGTGGTGTTGGAGATGCTCTGCATAGCCCCGCGAATTTGGGATTTAGAGTGGGCTTGATGGTACTTTTCCGAAACGCATTTATCTCATATTGCGTATTACACAACAATGCAAGAGCGTCTTCCTGTTCGGTGTTTAAATTCATCCCGTCCACCGACCTCGCAAAAGCGGTAATCCCAGACGTGAGCAATTTTAGGATTCTTTGTAATTTTATCTCCTGTGCCCTTTTGCCCGCGCATATATTGCCCCAAATAGGCATATTTACTATAGGTACATTGAGTGAGTTGCAATTACTTGGTGCCTTGTACCTATTCATGGCTTCCGCCAGGACCTGATCCTGTGGTTGATGATTGGTGAGGAAGTCAATGGTAGCGGCCAGTTTTGGTTTAAGAGGTTGCCCCGACGATTTGTGTAAAGCAAACTTGGCTGCCCGTCCAAAAGTTCTTCCTGAGGAACCTCAGGTGCCACTGGTTCGTGTACCAATATATCCTCTTCTTCTCCTGGCTGCCTCATGCTACCCATTGACAATGGGGATATATCCAACAGTCCCCTGGAACTGGACATTTCCTGCCGTTGACTCTGCTGCAGGATCCGTTCCATCATCCTCTCCATTCGTTAGATGCGTCCATCATCATGAGTGAATGGGAGGTCAGAGCCCTCATGCCCGAAGGAACTCCTGAGGCTCCTATCATCGGCCCGTACCTCGTCGAGGTAATCTCGGTGCCGTGACGAAAAATCGCTGCCAGCCGCCTCAGCGGAGCTGTACGACTCCCGCGCATATCTGCTCATTCACCTCCTTTTGGATGAGCTAGGTCCGACCGCCTCAAAGGCCATATGCGGTGTGAAGTCGGTACCTGCCGCCGCAGCATGGTGACCCTTCATTCACGCGGGCTTGCCACCTGTCCTTCTCCTGGACTCAGGCGACGTACGGTCCCGTCCTGCCACTAATAGGGGATGCGGTGACCGTGGTGAGACTCCACCTGCATGACTTCTACTGGTTCTGCTAGGTGGTGAGTCCACACTGGCCCTTCCTGGTCTGCCAGTGGACTCGGGTCTCGATAAGCCACCAGTCCGCAGTCTAGCGGCCTCTGGTGAATATTCTGCCCTATAAGGGCTTTGCTGTTGAGCTCTATCCCTGGCTCTTCCACAAGGGCTCGGGGAGAAGGGCCGTGCAGCAGCACGTGTAACCCGTTTGCTCATTTCAGCCAACTTTTCTCACCCAGTTGGAGATAGTGAAATGGAGTCAGGGTCTACCTGCTCAGGCGCCGTTCCAACTTGCTGTTCTGCGGGTTCCCCGCTCATACACAGCTGTGTCGGTGGGTCGGGTCCTGTAGTTACAGGGCTCCCCGACTTCCGCGCCTTTTTCCCGGCCCGACTTGCGGGTGCTGCCGTTGTAGAGAGCTCCGGGAATAATGGTCGACGACTCCTTTTGGAAGTCCTGCGGCCTGTACTCCTTTTATCCCTATCCCTGTTGAAGAAAACACAGTTCAAACACCAGGGACAACCAGCTCAAGGTTGCCTATACTTACCTGAGCGGTCCTTATGAAGGGCTGGTGGTGAGCCGCGCTCCACCTCCAGCCGTCGACTGCAAATGCGAGCGACGATATGTCGCGCATGCGTGCTGGCGGGTTCTTCACGAAGTCACTCACATGACTCTGAAATGAAATAAATGGTCGGCACGGACTGGAAGGGCCGAGAAGGCCTGTTTCCGTGCTGTAATTGTTATATGGTTATATGGTTATATATGTGCTAGCTACACTAGTCATAGAGTGATACAGTGTGGAAACAGGCCCTTCAACCCAACTTGCCCACCCCAGCCAACATGTGCTAGCTACACTAGTCTCACCTGCCTGCGTTTGGTCCATATCCCTCTAAAGCTGCCCTATCCACATACCTGTCTAACCGTTTCTTAAACATAGGCTGGGGGAGGGATGGAAGGAGAGGGATAGCAAGTGTTACTTGAAGTTAGAGGTCAATATCCATGGCAATCTTCTCTGTACTCGCTCACCCTCTCTCCACGCTGCCCGAGCCTCCTCTGTAGATGGCGGGTGGCGGTGCAGGTGCGATTTGCAAATAGTTTGGGGCAATTTCATTGGGGACAAACAGGTCCTGCAACTGCAGTGGCTAAATCAAGACTTGCTGGAGGGGATAGGTGGCACCTGCAGGTCAAAATCAAACCACTGCCGGAGTCTGAGCTAAGTATGGAGTTGTATAACCGCAGCAGACCAGGCAACACATCTCCTCCTCACCGGGAGGCTAGAAGCTGCAGATACTACAAACCCGAGCTAAACACAAAGTGCTGGAAGAACCCAGCTGGTCAGGCAGCATCTGTGGAGGGAACAGACAGGCGACGTTTTGGGTCAGGACCCTTCTTCAGACTGATGCAGTTGGGGGGGGGGGGGGGAGGGAGAAAGATGGAAAAGAGAGGTGGGGGCGGGACAAAGCCTGGCAAAGCGAGTGATAGGTGGATACAGATGAATGGGGGAGAGGGAATGAGCAGATGGGTGGAGTAAGTGACAAAGGCTGGAGGTGATAATGGGGACAGAAGTGCGTCAAGTAAGGAGAGGCGACTGAAACCTAACGCCGGGATATGAGTGAAAGGGGATGTGTGGGAGGGGACAGAGTGGGGACTGCAGGGAAATGGGGTCTATGGGATGGGAGGGGTGGGTGCGGAGGAGGGGAATGGAGTTGAATGACAGTGGCTTGGGAGAGAAATGTGTGGTTAGTGGGTAGAGGGGGCAGGGGGCTGGGGAAAGAGAGGGTGGGTTGGGCAGCACTTGAAATTGGACACATACCACTGGCTTGTGAGCTACCCAAGTGGAATATGAGGTGTTGCTTGTCACAACCGCACTGTCACACTGATACACCCCTCACTGTAACACCCCACACCCCTCACTGTAACACTGATACACCCCTCACTGTAACACCCCACACCCCTCACTGTCACACTGATACACCCCTCACTGTAACACCCCACACCCCACACTGTAACACTGATACACCCCTCACTGTAACACTGATACACCCCTCACTGTAACACCCCACACCCCACACTGTAACACTGATACACCCCGCACTGTCACACTGATACACCCCTCACTGTAACACTGATACACCCCTCACCGTAACACTGATACACCCCTCACTGTAACACTGATACACCCCTCACTGTAACACTGATACACCCCTCACTGTAACACCCCACACCCCACACTGTAACACTGACACACCCCTCACTGTAACACTGATACACCCCTCACTGTCACACTGATACACCCCTCACTGTAACACTGATATACCCCTCACTGTAACACCCCACACCCCACACTGTAACACTGACACACCCCTCACTGTCACACTGATACACCCCTCACTGTAACACTGATACACCCCTCACTGTAACACTGATACACCCCTCACTGTAACACCCCACACCCCTCACTGTAACACTGATACACCCCTCACTGTAACACCCCACACTGTAACACTGATACACCCCTCACTGTAACACTGATACACCCCACACTGTAACACTGACACACCCCTCACTGTAACACTGATACACCCCTCACTGTAACACTGATGCACCCCTCACTGTAACACCCCACACCCCTCACTGTAACACTGATACACCCCTCACTGTAACACCCCACACCCCTCACTGTAACACTGATACACCCCTCACTGTAACACCCCACACCCCTCACTGTAACACTGATACACCCCTCACTGTAACACCCCACACCCCTCACTGTAACACTGATACACCCCTCACTGTAACACTGATACACACCTCATTGTAACACTGATACACCCCTCGCTGTAACACTGATACACCCCTCACTGTCACACTGATACACCCCTCACTGTAACACCCCACACCCCTCACTGTAATACCCCACACCCCTCACTGTAACACTGATACACCCCTCACTGTAACACTGATACACCCCTCACTGTAACACTGATACACCCCTCACTGTGACACCCCACACCCCTCACTGTAACACTGATACACCCCTCACTGTAACACCCCACACCCCTCACTGTAACACCCCATACCCCTCACTGTAACACTGATACACCCCTCACTGTAACACTGATACACCCCTCACTGTAACACCCCACACCCCTCACTGTAACACTGATACACCCCTCACTGTAACACTGATACACCCCTCACTGTAACACCCCACACCCCTCACTGTAACACCCCACACCCCACACTGTAACACTGATACACCCCTCTGTAACACTGATACACCCCTCACTGTAACACCCCACACCCCACACTGTAACACTGATACACCCCGCACTGTTACACTGATACACCCCGCACTGTAACACCCCACACCCCTCACTGTCACACTGATACACCCCTCACTGTCACACTGATACACCCCTCACTGTAACACTGATACACCCCTCACTGTAACACAGATACACCCCTCACTGTAACACTGATACACCCCTCACTGTAACACTGATACACCCCTCACTGTAACACCCCACACCCCTCACTGTAACACTGATACACCCCTCACTGTAACACTGATACACACCTCACTGTAACATTGATACACCCCTCACTGTAACACTGATACACCCCTCACTGTAACACTGATACACACCTCACTGTAACACCCCACACCCCTCACTGTAACACTGATACACCCTTCACTGTACATTGATACACCCCTCACTGTAACACTGATACACCCCTCACTGTAACACTGATACACCCCTCACTGTAACACTGATACACCCCTAACTGTAACACCCCACACCCCTCACTGTAACACTGATACACTCCTCACTGTAACACTGATACACCCCACACTGTAACACTGATACACCCCTCACTGTAACACTGATACACCCCACACTGTAACACTGATACACCCCACACTGTAACACTGATACACCCTCACTGTAACACCCCACACCCCTCACTGTAACACTGATACACCCCACACTGTAACACTGATACACGCCTCACTGTAACACCCCACACCCCTCACTGTAACACTGATACACCCCTCACTGCAACACTGATACACCCCTCACTGTAACACTGATACACGCCTCACTGTAACACCCCACACCCCTCACAGTAACACCCCACACCCCTCACTGTAACACCCCACACCCCTCACTGTAACACTGATACACCCCTTACTGTAACACTGATACACCCCTCACTGTAACACTGATACACCCCTCACTGTAACACTGATACACCCCTCACTGTAACACTGATACACCCCTCACTGTAACACCCCACACCCCTCACTGTAACACCCCACACCCCTCACTGTAGCACTGATACACCCCGCACTGTAACACTGATACACCCCTCACTGTAACACTGATACACCCCTCACTGTAACACTGATACACCCCTCACTGTAACACTGATACACCCCTCACTGTAACACTGATACACCCCTCACTGTAACACTGATACACCCCTCACTGTAACACCCCATACCCCTCACTGTAACACTGATACACCCCTCACTGTAACACTGATACACCCCTCACTGTAACACCCCACACCCCTCACTGTAACACCCCACACCCCTCGCTGTAACACTGATACACCCCTCACTGTAACACTGATACACCCCTCACTGTAACACCCCACACCCCTCACTGTAACACTGATACACACCACACTGTAACACTGATACACCCCACACTGTAACACTGATACACCCCTCACTGTAAGACCCACACCCCTCTCTGTAACACTGATACACCCCTCACTGTAACACCCCACACCCCACACTGTAACACTGATACACCCCACACTGTAACACTGATACACCCCACACTGTAACACTGATACACCCCTCACTGTAACACCCCACACCCCTCACTGTAACACCCCACACCCCTTACTGTAACACTGATACACCCCTCACTGTAACACTGATACACCCCTCACTGTAACACCCCACACCCCTCACTGTAACACTGATACACCCCACACTGTAACACTGATACACCCCTCACTGTAACACTGATACACCCCTCACTGTAACACCCCACACCCCTCACTGTAACACCCCATACCCCTCACTGTAACACTGATACACCCCTCACTGTAACACTGATACACCCCTCACTGTAACACCCCACACCCCTCACTGTAACACTGATACACCCCACACTGTAACACTGATACACCCCTCACTGTAACACTGATACACCCCTCACTGTAACACCCCACACCCCTCACTGTAACACTGATACACTCCTCACTGTAACACTGATACACCCCTCACTGTAACACCCCACACCCCTCACTGTAACACTGATACACTGCTCACTGTAACACTGATACACCCCACACTGTAACACTGATACACCCCTCACTGTAACACTGATACACCCCTCACTGTAACACTGATACACCCCACACTGTAACACTGATACACCCCACACTGTAACACTGATACACCCTCACTGTAACACCCCACACCCCTCACTGTAACACTGATACACCCCACACTGTAACACTGATACACCCCACACTGTAACACTGATACACCCCTCACTGTAACACTGATACACCCCTCACTGTAACACCCCACACCCCTCACTGTAACACCCCACACCCCTCACTGTAACACTGATACACCCCTCACTGTAACACTGATACACCCCTCACTGTAACACTGATAACCCCTCACTGTAACACCCCACACCCCTCACTGTAACACCCCACACCCCTCACTGTAACACTGATACACCCCTCACTGTAACACTGATACACCCCACACTGTAACACTGATACACCCCACACTGTAACACTGATACACCCCTCACTGTAACACTGATACACCCCTCACTGTAACACCCCACACCCCTCACTGTAACACCCCACACCCCTCACTGTAACACTGATACACCCCTCACTGTAACACTGATACACCCCTCACTGTAACACTGATAACCCCTCACTGTAACACCCCACACCCCTCACTGTAACACCCCACACCCCTCACTCTAACACTGATACACCCCTCACTGTAACACTGATACACCCCTCACTGTAACACTGATACACCCCTCACTGTAACACTGATACACCCCTCACTGTAACACTGATACACCCCTCACTGTAACACTGATACACCCCTCACTGTAACACTGATACACCCCTCACTGTAACACTGATACACCCCTCACTGTAACACCCGACACCCCTCACTGTAACACTGATACACCCCTCACTGTAATACCCCACACCCCTCACTGTAACACCCCACACCCCTCACTGTAACACTGATACACCCCACACTGTAACACCCCACACCACTCATTGTAACTCTGATACACCGCACACTGTACCAGGGAGACGGTAATTCTGAATTTAGTGCTTTGTCATGAACCAGATTTGATAATGGAACTCAAGGTAAAGGAACCACTAGGCGGAAACGACCACAATATGATAAGTTTGAATCTGCAATTTGACAGGGAGAAGGTGAAATCAGATGCATCAATATTGCAGCTGAGCAAAGGAGACAACAGAGGCATGAGCTAGGGGCTGGCCAAAGTTGACAGGAAAGGGACCCAAGCGGAGATGACGGTGGAACAGTAATGGCAGGAATGAGTGGGTTAACCTATGATGAGCGTTTGACGGCACTGGGCCTGTAGTTGCTGGAGTTTAGATGAATGATGGGGGAACCTCATTGAAACGCACAGAATAGTGAAAAGCTTGGACGTGGAGAGGATGTTACAACTAGTTGGAGAGTCTAGGAATAGAGGGCACAGCATCAGAATTAAAGGACGTTCTTTTAGGAAGGAGATGAGGAGACATTTCTTTAGTCAGAGGGCGGTGAATCTGTGGAATTCTTGGCCACAGACGGCTGTGGAGGCTACAAGTCAGTGGATATTTTTAAGGCAGAGATAGATAGATTCTTGATCAGTGCGGGTGTCAGGGGTTATGGGGAGAAGGCAGGAAAATGGGGTTCGGAGGGAGAGATAGATCAGCCATGATTGAATGGCGGAGTAGACTTGATGGGCTGAATGGCCTAATTCTTCTCCTATTCCTTATGACCTTATAACACAAAGCCATCCTCACTGTAACACTGATACACCCCACACTGTAACACTGATACACCCCTCACTGTAACACTGATACACCCCTCACTGTAACACTGATACACCCCACACTGTAACACTGATACACCCCACACTGTAACACTGATACACCCCACACTGTAACACTGATACACCCCTCACTGTAACACTGATACACCCCTCACTGTAACACTGATACACCCCTCACTGTAACACTGATACACCCCACACTGTAACACTGATACACCCCTCACTGTAACACTGATACACCCCACACTGTAACACTGATACACCCCTCACTGTAACACTGATACACCCCACACTGTAACACTGATACACCCCTCACTGTAACACTGATACACCCCTCACTGTAACACTGATACACCCCACACTGTAACACTGATACACCCCACACCTGCATTGTAACACAGACATATAAAACACAGAGAAAGAAATAAACAATAATAGTGCTGGTTCGAAGGGCCGAATGGCCTACTCCTGCACCAATTTTCTATGTTTCTATGTTTCTAACCCACCCACACCAACAAGATGCCCCATCTACACTAGTCTCACCTGCCGATGCTTTGCCCGTATCCTTCTAAATGTGTCCTATCCATGTACCTGTCCAAATGTAGTTTCAATGTAGTTATTGTACCTGCCTCAACTCCCTCCTCTGGCAGCTCGTTCCGTACAACAACTGCCTTCTGAGTGAAAAGTTGCCTCTCAGGTTCCTATTAAATCTTAGGTTCATAGGGTCATAGAAACATACAGCATGGAAACAGGTCCTTCGGCCCACCTTGCTCATGCTGACCCATGCATTTGGCCCCTATTCCTCCAAACCTGTCCTATCCATGTACCTGTCTAAATGTTTCTTAAATGTTATGCTAGTACCTACCTCAACTACCTCCTCTGGCAGCTCGTTCCATACACCCACCACCCTTTGTGTAAAAAGGTTAACCCTCATGTTCTGATCAAATCATTCCCCCCTCACCTTAAACCTATGTCATCTGATTCTAGATTAGCCTACTCTGGGCAAGAGTCTCTGTACATTTACCCGATCTATTCCTGTCGTGATTTTGTACCCCTCTATAAAATCACCCCTCATCCTCCTACACCCCAAGGAATAAAGTCCTAGCCTGCTGAAGACCTGGCAAAATCCTCGTAAATCAATAATGTTCCCATCTGTAAAGTTTGGAGCCTTTTTGCAGGTTGTAGTGTTTAATAGCCTGATGGTTGTTGGGAAAAAGCTGGTCCAGAACCTGGACATTACAGTTTTCAGCTGGTCAGCGCGGACTCGGTGGGCTGAAGGGCCTGTTTCCGTGCTGTATTTCTAAACTAGACTAAACTAAACCATGCCCTCCTGTCGGGTCCTTGATGGTATTGGTTGCTTTATGATTCCCTCTTTCCCTACTGCCAGGCACTGTAGGTCTACAGGGGTAGTGCAAACGGACTTGGGAGTCTTGGTACAGGATTCCCAGAAGGTTCATTTGCAGGTTGAATTGGAATGAAAGAAGACAAATTCAAAGTTAGTATTGATTTTGAGAGGATTTGGATCTGGGCATCCTGGTGGCGCAGCGGTAGAGATACTGCCTTGCAGCACCAGAGACCTGGGCTAAATCCTGACTACGGGTGCTGCCTGTGCAGAGTTTGTACGTTCTCCCAGTGAGCTGTGTGGATTTTCCCCCAGATCTTCGGTTTCCTCCTAACGTACAGGTCTGTAGGGTAATTGTCTCGGTGTAAATGTAAATTGTCCCTAGTGTGCGTAGGATCGTCTTAGTGTGCGGTGATCGCTGGTCGGTGCTGACTCAGTGGACCAAAGGGCCTGTTTCCGCGCTGTATCTCAAAACTAAACTAGACTAGAATATAAAAACAAGGATATAAGGCACTGGTCTGACCGTATTTGGAATATTGTGAGCAATGTTGGGCCCCGTATCTTGAGGAAGGATGTGCCGGCTCTGGAGAGGGTCCAGAGGAGGTTTAATCAGAATGATCCCAGGAGTGAGTGGGTTAACGTATGATGAGCGTTTGTCGCCGCTGGGCCTGTACTCGCTGGAGTTTAGAAGAATGAGGGGGGACCTCATTGAAACTTACCGAATGGTGAAAGGCCTGGATAGAGTGGATGTGGAGAGGATGTTTCCACTAGTGGGAGAGTCCAAGACCAGAGGGCACAGCCTCAGAATTAAAGGACGTTCCTTTAGAAAGGAGGTGAGGAGGAATTTAGTTAGTCAGGGGGTGGTGAATCTGTGGGATTCATCGGCTGTGGAGGCCAAGTCAGTGGATATTTATAAGGCAGACATACAGTAGATAGATCCTTGATTAGTACACGTGTCTGGGGTTGTGGGGAGAAGGCAGGAGAATGGGGTTGAGGGAGAGAGATAGATCAGCCATAGATAGATCAGCCATGATTGAATGTAAAGGCCTACCTTTGCTGCTTTGTCTATTGAACACGACCTTATGGAGGATAGACACAAAATGCTGGAGTAACTCAGCGGGGCAGGCAGCATGGCTGGAGGGAAGGAATGGGTGATGTTTCTCAACCCGAAACGTCACCCATTCCTTTTCTCCAGAGATGCTGCCTGTCCCTTTGAGCTACTCCAGCATTTTGTGTCTGTAGACCATACGTGCAGGAGTAGGCTATTTGGCCCTTTAAGCCAGCACCGCCATTCAATGTGATCATGGCTGATCATCCGCAATCAGTACCCCGTTCCTGCCTTCTCCCCATATCCCCTGACTCCGCTATCTTTAAGAGCCCTATCTAGCTCTCTCTTGAAAGTGTCCAGAGAACCGGCCTCCACCACCCTCTGAGGCAGAGAATTCCACAGACTCACGACTCTGCGTGAAAAAGTGTTTCCTCGTCTCCGCTCTAAATGGCTTACCCCTTATTCTTAAACTATGGCCCCTGTTTCTGGACTCCCCCAACATCGGGAACATGAACATCTCTGGATTACTACCAATACCACGGGCCAGTCAGAGTAGAAATAGGAGGATATTGCAGATGAATGCGTGGCTTGAAAAATGGTGCAAGGGGGAGGGATTCAAATTTTTAGGGCATTGGAACCATTTCTGGGGGAGGTGGGACCAGTACAAACAGGACGGTCTGCACCTGGGCTGGAATGGAACCAATGTCCTTGGGGGAGTGTTTGCTAGTGCTGTCAGGGAGGATTTAAACTAATGTGGCAGGGGGATGGGTACAAGAGCAGAGAGGCAGGTGGGTGTAACACGAGGGTAGAAGCAATAGGGAGCAAGGTGAAAAGTAAAAGTGGCAGGCAGACAAAACCAGGGCAAAAATCAAAAAGGGCCACTTGTCAACAAAATTGTACAAGGGGTAAGAGCGTTGTAAAAACAAGCCTGAAGGCTTTGTGTCTCAATGCAAGGAGTATTCGTAATAAGGTGGATGAGTTGAACGTGCAGATAGCTATTAATGAGTATGATATAGTTGGGATCACGGAGACATGGCTCCAGGGTGACCAAGGCTGGGAGCTGAACATCCAGGGATATTCAATATTCAGGAGGGATAGAGAGAACGGAAAAGGAGGTGGAGTAGCGTTGCTGGTTAGAGAAGAGATTAACGCAATAGAAAGGAAGGACATTAGCTTGGAGCATGTGGAATCGGTATGGGTAGAGCTGCGAAACACTAAGGGGCAGAAAACGCTAGTGGGAGTTGTGTACAGGCCACCTAACAGTAGTAGTGAAGTTGGGGATGGCATCAAACAGGAAATTAGAAATGCGTGCGACAAAGGCAAAACAGTTATAATGGGTGACTTCAATCTGCATATAGATTGGGTGAATCAAATTGGCAGGGGTGCTGAGGAAGAGGATTTTTTGGAATGTATGCGGGATAGTTATCTAAATCAGCATGTAGAGGAACCAACGAGAGAGCAGGCTATTTTAGACTGGGTATTGAGTAATGAGGAAGGGGTAGTTAGCAGTCTTGTTGTGCGTGCCCCCTTGGGCAAGAGTGACCATAATATGGTTGAGTTCTTCATTAGGATGGAGAGTGACATTGTTAATTCAGAAACAATAGTTCTCAACTTAAGGAAAGGTAACTTTGAGTGTATGAGACGTGAATTGGCCAAGATTGACTGGCAATCAATTCTAAAAGGGTTGACGGTGGATACGCAATGGAAGACATTTAAAGACTGCATGGATGAACTACAAAAATTGTTCATCCCAATTTGGTAAAAGAATAGAACAGGGAAGGTAGTGCATCCGTGGATAACAAGGGAAATCAGGGATAGTATCAAAGCAAAGGATGATGCGTACAAAGTAGCCAGAAAAAGCAGCATACCAGAGGACTGGGAGAAATTCAGAGACCAGCAGAGGAGGACAAAGGGCTTGATTAGGAAAGGAAAAATAGATTATGAAAGGAAACTGGCAGGGAACATAAAAACTGACTGCAAAAGTTTTTATAGATATGTGAAGAGAAATAGATTAGTTAAAACAAATGTAGGTCCCTTGCAGTCAGAAACAGGTGAGTTGATCATGGGGAACAAGGATATGGCGGACCAATTGAATAACTACTTTGGTTCCGTCTTCACTAAGGAAGACATAAATAATCTGGCGGAAATAGCAGGGGACCGCAGGTCAAAGGAGTACTTGAGTGAAATCCAGGTTAGTCGGGAAGTGGTGTTGGGTAAATTGAATGGATTAAAGGCCGATAAATCCCCAGGGCCAGATAGGCTGCATCCCAGAGTACTTAAGGAAGTAGCTCCGGAAATAGTGGATGCATTAGTGATAATCTTTCAAAACTCTTTAGATTCTGGAGTAGTTCCTGAGGATTGGCGGGTAGCAAACGTAACCCCTCTTTTTCAGAAGGGGGGGAGAGAGAAAACGGGGAATTACAGACCAGTTAGTCTAACATCGGTAGTGGGGAAACTGCTAGAGTCAGTTATTAAAGATGGGATAGCAGCACATTTGGAAAGTGGTGAAATCATTGGACAAAGTCAGCATGGATTTACGAAAGGTAAATCATGTCTGACGAATCTTGTGGAATTTTTTGAGGATGTAACTAGTAGCATGGATAGGGGAGAACCAGTGGATGTGGTGTATCTGGACTTCCAGAAGGCTTTCAACAAGGTCTCACATAAGAGATTAGTATACAAACTTAAAGCATACGGCATTGGGGGTTCAGTATTGATGTGGATAGAGAACTGGCTGGCAAACAGGAAGCAAAGAGTAGGAGTTAACGGGTCGTTTTCACAATGGCAGGCAGTGACTAGTGGGGTACCGCAAGGCTCAGTGCCGGGACCCCAGCTATTTACAATATACATAAATGATCTGGATGAGGGAATTGAAGGCAATATCTCCAAGTTTGCGGATGACACTAAGCTGGGGGGCAGTGTTAGCTGTGAGGAGGATGCTAGGAGACTGCAAGGTGACTTGGATAGGCTGGGTGAGTGGGCAAATGTTTGGCAGATGCAGTATAATGTGGATAAATGTGAGGTTATCCACTTTGGTGGCAAAAATAGGAAAACCGACTACTATCTAAATGGTGGCCGATTAGGAAAAGGGGAGATGCAGCGCGACCTGGGTGTCATGGTACACCAGTCATTGAAAGTAGGCATGCAGGTACAGCAGGCAGTGAAGAAAGCCAATGGTATGTTAGCTTTCATAGCAAAAGGATTTGAGTATAGGAGCAGGGAGGTTCTACTTCAGTTGTATAGGGTCTTGGTGAGGCCACACCTGGAGTATTGCGTACAGTTCTGGTCTCCAAATCTGAGGAAGGACATTATTGCCATAGAGGGAGTGCAGCGAAGGTTCACCAGACTGATTCCTGGGATGTCAGGACTGTCTTATGAACAAAGACTGCATAGACTCGGTTTATACTCTCTAGAATTTAGGAGATTGAGAGGGGATCTTATAGAAACTTACAAGATTCTTAAGGGGTTGGACAGGCTAGATGCAGGAAGATTGTTCCCGATGTTGGGGAGGTCCAGGACAAGGGGTCACAGCTTAAGGATAAGGGGGAAATCCTTTAGGACCGAGGTGAGAAGGACTTTTTTCACACAGAGAGTGGTGGGTCTCTGGAACTCTCTGCCACAGAGGGTAGTTGAGGCCAGTTCATTGGCTATATTTAAGAGGGAGTTAGATGTGGCCCTTGTGGCTAAGGGGATCAGAGGGTATGGAGAGAAGGCAGGTACGGGATACTGAGTTGGATGATCAGCCATGATCATATTGAATGGCGGTGCAGGCTCGAAGGGCCGAATGGCCTACTCCTGCACCTAATTTCTATGTTTCTATGTTTCTATGTTTCCTGCCTCTAGCCTGTCCAAACCCTTAATAATCCTTTATGTTCCAATAAGATCCTCTTTCATCCTTCTAAATTCCAGAGTGTACAAGCCCAGCCGCTCCATTCTTTCAGCATATGACAGTCCCGCCATCCCTGGAATTAAGCTGGTGATCCTACGCTGCACTCCCTCAGTGTTCCCGTGGATTTTGAAGCAACAGCAACAAAGAGAAGCAGGAGAAAGCACTGATTGGCTCTAGCCCGAGTGGGAGGAGAGTTCTCAGTGAGTCAGAGGGGGAAAACAGTTGAAAACTGAGGAATTTGGTTTGTAAATTAGGCAATTGAACAGTCAATATAAGCAAGGCAGCTCTTGGGGATTGGCAGTGAGGGAAGTGCCCTGTGAGTAAAGTGTGAGTCTTTGGCTCGAGAGTCTTTGGAGAGGAGGCTGCGCAAAACACTGGATAGGGAGAGACCGAGGCAAAAGAAGGAGATGTCAAGCAAGCTGATGCAGTGTGATGCTTGCAGTATGTGGGAGGTCAAGGACTCTGCTGGTGCCTCTGGCTGCTACAAATGTGAGAAGTGCATCCAGGTACAGCTCCTGAAGGACCGTGTTGGGGAACTGGAGAAACAAGTGGATGACCTCGGGTTCATCCGAGAAACTGAGTCGTTCCTCGACAAGTCCTTCAGTAAGATTGTTACACCCAAGGCACTAGAAGAGAGAAGGTGGGTGACGGTGAGAAAGGGAGGAAAACATGGGATGCAAAGGTCCCCGGGTGTTGTACCTCTTGTGAACAGGTTCACCCACGTGGAAGCTGCCGGGACAGAAGACGGTATCTCACTGAGCGGCGGACTGGTTTGCAAAACAAAAAGGGCTGTTGAGCCAAAACCAAAGAGGCCAAAGTCGGGCAATGCCATTGTAGTTGGAGACTCCATTGTGAGAGGTACGGACAGGGGTTTTTGCGGCAACAGACGGGATTCGAGGATGGTGTGCTGCCTTCCTGGTGCCAGGATCCAGGATGTCACAGACAGAGTGCAGACAATCCTCAAGGGCGAAGGTGAACAGCCGGAAGTGGTCGTGTATGTTGGCACAAATGATGTTGGAAAGAAGGGGATGAATATTTTGCAGCGGGACTTCAGAGAGCTTGGAAAAATGCTGAAAAGCAGGACTTCCAGGGTTGTTATCTCCGGTTTGCTTCCAGTTCCTCGTGCTGGCGAGAGCAGGAACAGGGAGATACGGGACCTGAATGTGTGGCTGAGGAACTGGTGCAGGGGGCAGGGATTTAGATTCTTAGATCACTGGGATCTGTTTTGGAGTAAGGGGGAACTGTACAAAAGGGACGGATTGCATCTTAACAGGTGGGGGACCAGCATTCTGGCCGGCAGGTTTGCCACAGCTACACGGATGGTTTTAAACTGAATAAGGGGGGTGGGGTGTCAAATGGGATAGTTGAGGACAGAGTTAAAGGGAAAGAGAGTAAAGGGATGGTTAATGACCCCAGAATTAATGGGAAAGAAAGCTCACAAAGGGATAGGAGAGTATGGCCAAGTGTAATAGGGATCGATGTGAAAGGGGCCACTTGTCAACATAATTGTATAAGGAGTAAGAGTGTTGTAAAAACAAGCCTGAAGGCTTTGTGTCTCAATGCGAGGAGCATTCGTAATAAGGTGGATGAGTTGAAGGTGCAGATAGCGATTAATGACTATGCTATAGTTGGGATCACGGAGACATGGCTCCAGGGTGAGCAAGGCTGGGAGCTGAACATCCAGGGATATTCAATATTCAGGAGGGATAGACGAAAAGGAAAAGGAGGTGGGGTAGCGTTGCTGGTGAGAGAGGAGATTAATGCAATAGAAAGGAAGGACATTAGCGTGGAGAATGTGGAATCGATATGGGTAGAGCTGCGAAACTCTAAGGGGCAGAAAACGCTAGTGGGAGTTGTGTACAGGCCACCTAACAGTAGTATTGGAGTTGGGGATGGCATCAAACAGGAAATTAGAAATGCGTGCAACAAGGGTAACACGGTTATAATGGGTGACTTCAATCTGCATGTAGATTGGGTGAATCAAATTGGCAGGGGTGCTGAGGAAGAGGATTTCCTGGAATGTATGCGGGATAGTTTTCTCAACCAACATGTGGAGGAACCAACGAGAGAGCAGGCTATTCTAGACTGGTTATTGAGTAATGAGGAAGGGTTAGTTAGCAGTCTTGTTGTGTGTGGCCCCTTGGGCAAGAGTGACCATAATATGGTTGAGTTCTTCATTAGGATGGAGAGTGACAAAATTAAGTCAGAAACAAGGGTTCTGAACTTGAACAAAGGTAACTTTGATGGTATGAGATGTGAATTGGCCAAGATAGACTGGCAGGTGATTCTAAAAGGGTTGACAGTGGATATGCAATGGAAGGTATTTAAAGACTGCATGGATGAAGTATAAAAATTGTTCATACCAGTTTGGCAAAAGAATAAATTGGGGAAGGTGGTGCATCCATGGATAAAAAGGGAAATCAGGGATAGTATAAAAACAAAAGATGAGGCATACAAATTTGCCAGAAAAAGCAGCCAACCGGAGGACTGGGAGAAATTCAGAATCCAGCAGAGGAGGACAAAGGGCTTAATTAGGAAAGGGAAAATAGATTATGAAAGGAAACTGGCAGGGAAGATAAAAACTGACTGCAAAAGTTTTTATAGATATGTGAAGAGAAAGAGACTAGTTAAAACAAATGTTGGTCCCTTGCAGTCAGAAACAGGTGAATTGATCATGGGGAACAAGGACATGGCAGACCAATTGAATAACTACTTTGGTTCTGTCTTCACTAAGGAAGACATAAATAATCTGCCGGAAATAGCAGTGGAACGGGGGTCAAATAAGATGGAGGAACTGAGTGAAATCCAGGTTAGCCGGGAGGTGGTGTTGGGTAAATTGAACGGATTGAAGGCCGATAAATCCCCAGGGCCAGATAGTCTGCATCCCAGAGTACTCAAGGAGGTAGCCACAGAAATAGTGGATGCATTAGTGATAATTTTTCAAAATTCCTTAGATTCTGGAGTAGTTCCGGAGGATTGGAGGGTAGCTAATATAACCCCACTTTTTAAAAAAGGAGGGAGAGAGAAAGCGGGGAATTACAGACCAGTTAGTCTAACATCGGTAGTGGGGAAACTGCTAGAGTCAGTTATTAAAGATGGGATAGCAGCGCATTTGGAAAGTGGTGAAATCACTGGACAAAGTCAGCATGGATTTATGAAAGGTAAATCATGTCTGACAAATCTGATAGAATTTTTCGAGGATGTAACTAGTAGAGTGGATAAGGGAGAACCAGTGGATGTGTTATATCTAGACTTTCAGAAGGCTTTCGACAAGGTCCCGCATAAGAGATTAGCATACAAACTTAAAGCACACGGTATTGGGGGTTCAGTATTGATGTGGATAGAGAACTGGCTAGCAGACAGGAGGCAAAGGGTAGGAGTAAACGGGTCCTTTTCAGAATGGCAGGCAGTGACTAGTGGGGTACCGCAAGGCTCAGTGCTGGGACCCCAGCTATTTACAATATATATTAATGATTTGGACGAGGGAATTCAATGCAACATCTCCAAATTTGCAGATGACACCAAGCTGGGGGGTATGGTTAGGTGTGAGGAGGATGCTTGGAGGCTGCAGGGTGATTTGGATAGGCTGAGTGAATGGGCAGATGCATGGCAGATGCAGTATAATGTGGATAAATGTGAGGTTATCCACTTTGGTGGCAAAAACATGAGGGTAGACTATTATCTGAATGGTGGCAGATTAGGAAAAGGGGAGATGCAACGAGACCTGAGTGTCATGGTACACCAGTCATTGAAAGTAGGCATGCAGGTGCAGCAGGCAGTGAAGAAAGCAAATGGTATGTTAGCATTCATAGCGAAAGGATTTGAGTATAGGAGCAGGGAGGTTCTACTGCAGTTGTACAGGGTTTGGTGAGGCCACTCCTGGAGTATTGTGTACAGTTTTGGTCTCCAAATCTGAGGAAAGACATCCTTGCCATAGAGGGGGTACAGAGAAGATTCACCAGACTGATTCCTGGGATGTCAGGACTTTCATATGAGCAAAGACTGGATAGACTCGGCTTGTACTCGCTGGAATTTTGAAGATTGAGGGGGATCTTATAGAAACTTACAAAATTCTTAAGGGGTTGGACAAGCTAGATGCTGGAAGATTGTTCCCGATGTTGGGGGAGTCCAGAACAAGGGGTCACAGTCTAAGGATAAGGGGGAATTCCTTTAGGACCGAGATGAGGAAAACATTCTTTACACAGAGAGTGATGAGTCTCTGGAATTCTCTGCCACAGAAGGTAGTTGAGGCCAGTTCATTGGCTATATTTAAGAGGGCGTTAGATGTGGCACTTGTGGCTAAAAGGATCAGGGGGTATGGAGAGAAGGCAGGTACGGGATATTGAGTTGGATGATCAGCCATGATCACATTGAATGGCGGAGCAGGCTCGAAGGGCCGAATGGCCTACTCTTGCACCTATTTTTCTATGTTTCTATGTTTCTAATAGCAAAAATGTCCTTCCTCAAATTAGGGTACCAAAACTGCACTAAATACTCCAGGTGTGGTCTCACTATGGCCCGGTACAACTGCAGAAGGACCTCTTTGCTCCCATACTCAACTCCTCTTGATAGGACAGGTTTGGAGGGATATGGACCAAACGCAGGCAAGTGGGACTAGTGCAGCTGAGGCACTCCTCTTGTTATGAAGGCCTGATGGACTGTGTTCCTGTGTTGCAGGTGTGCTCGTCGTACCTGGGGTTGCACGTGGTCCCGGTACCCTACCTGGAGGACGCGCAGCACTATGACCTCCTCAACGTGCTGCTGGAGAAGTCGGAGAAGGAAGGTCCGCGGTTGCTACAACGCAAGAGTTTCTTCCCAATGGGGCCGCTCAGGGAGATACTGGCCAGCCTGGACAGCAAGAACGCCCAGCTGATGGAAGAGCAGATCAAGAGCAAGAACCATTACACGGACGACTTTGACCACGAGGAGATGGTGCTGGACGAAGGGGTGTTGAAATCCATCAAGCTCATCGTCAAAGATGTCAACAAAGAGGACTCGCTCTTCTCCATCAAACCAGAGATCCTGAAGGTGTCGCACAACTTCCCCTGGATCCTGTCTGTCAGGAGCATCTATGTGGTTTACGAGGTGTTCTACACCACGAACATGCAGCTCCAGGTGTCCGACAGCAAGCTGATCCAGCAGTTTAAATCCGAGAACAGAATCCCCATCGGCTTCCTGTGCCGCAAGTTCCGGCTGGAATCCAGCGGGATGATCGGAGATGAGTTGGACATGAATAAGTCTCCCTGCAGAGCCAACTTTGTCAACTCCTACTCTGAGACCTACAACGCCATGTTACGCCGCTACTACACGTCCACGCACGAACTGAAGACCAGTGTGTCTTCACGGAGCAAGGGCGTTGGCAGTGTCTTCCGATTCTTGTTATCAGGTACACACCTCATGGGTTGTCAGTGGGATGTTGTTCTTTGTCATATCTTGTCACACTCACACTGAAGTGTGCTAAGACCAGGGCGCTGGCCTCCAGTGGCCGCGCCGAGAATCTTGTCAAAGGCTTCAATCTGGGCAGCACAGCGGGTGGCGCAGCGGGTAGAGCTGCTGCCTCACAGCGCCAGAGACCCGCGATCAATCCAGACTACGAGTGCTGTCTGTTCGGAGTTTGCACGTTCTCCCTGTGACCACGTGGGTTTGCTCCGGGTGCTCTGGTTTCCTCCCAAACTCCAAAGATGTACAGGGTTGTAGGTTATGGGGGAGTCCAGAACCAGGGGCCACTGTTTAAAAATAAGCGGTAAGCCATTTAGAACGGAGACGAGGAAACACATTTTCTCACAGAGAGTGGTGAGTCTGTGGAATTCTCTGCCTCAGAGGGCGGTGGAGGCCGGTTCTCTGGATACTTTCAAGAGAGAGCTAGATAGAGCTCTTTAAAATAGATGAGTCAGGGGATATGGGGAGAAGGCAGGAACGGGGTACAGATTGGGGATGATCAGCCATGATCACATTGAATGGCGGTGCTGCCCCGAAGGGCCGAATGGCCTACTCCTGCACCTATTGTCTATTGATTGGCGTAGTTAAATTTTGAATTGTCCCTAGCGTGTGTAGGATAGTGTTAGTGTGCGGGATCGCTGGTCGGTGCAGACTCCGTGGGCCGAAGGGCCTGTTTGTTTCCGTGCTATATCCCTAAACTAAACTAAACTCACATAGTTCCCCCTTTTGTTCCCCTCTACATTCCCTCTTCACAATCCATCCACGAGTCCCAGCTCCCACACTTGGGCAACGCTCCTGGATACTCTCCAAACACAGGGTCTTAGAACACAGAACAATGCAGCACCGAGGTAGGCCCTTCGGCCCACAATGTCCGTGCTGTACATGACGCCAAGTTAAACTAACCCCCTCTGCCTGCACGTGATCCGTATCCCTCCATTCCCTGCACATCCACGTGCCCGTCTAAAAGCCTCTTAAACACCGCTGTCGTATCTGCCTCCACCCCCACCCCTGGCAGCGCGTTCCAGGCCCCCACCACCCTCTGTGTAAAACACTTGTCCCACACATCTCCTTTAAACTTTGCCCCTCTCACCTTAAAGCTGTGCCCTCTAGTCTGTGACATCCCCACCCTGGGGAAAAGGCTGTGACTGTCTACCCTATCTACGCCTCGTGTAATTTTATATATTTCTATCAGGTCTTCAATTTCCAAAACTCCAGAGAAAACAAACGTTTATTCAGCCTTTCCTAGAACATATAACATGGGAGATAGAAAAGTACAAGAACTGGCCCTTCGGCCCACAATTACTGTGCTAAACGTGATGCCAAGACCATCATTTATCTACCTGTACATAAAGTGCAACCCATATCCCTCCATTCCCTGCCTATCCAAAAGTCTTTTAAATGCCACTAACATATTTCCTTCAACCACCACCCCCGGCAACACATTTCAGGCCCCCACCACCCTCTGTGTTGAAAAAACTTGCCCCGCACATGTCTAACTTTGCCCCTCTCACCTTCAAATTTTGCCGTCCAGAATTTGACTTTCCCACCCTTGGAGTAAGATTCTATGTAACCTCTCTGCCTCATTATTTTATAAACTTCTATCAGGTCTCCCCTCAACCTCTGACGTTCCAGAGACAACAATCCCAGTCTGTCCAGCCTCTCCCTGGAGCTGAAACCCTCTAATCCCGGCATCGTTCCGGTAAACCTCCTCTGCACCGTCTCCAAGGCCCCCACATCCCCCCTGTGACGGGGGAGACCACAACTGCCCGCAATACTCCAGATGTGGCCCGACCCAAGCCCGATAAAGCTGCACGGTGACTTCCTGACTCTTGTCCTCAACGCCCCGCCCGCCCGGTGAAGGCCAGCGTAACGTTCACCTTCTTCACCGCTCGCTCTGTCCACGTGTGTGGCCACGGTCAGCGAGTTGTGGACTTGGATCCCAAGATCCCTCTGTACATCGATGCTGTTTTGGGTCATGCCATTAATGGTATATATTTTCCTCTTGTATTCGACTTCCCAAAGTGCAATACTTGTTCAGATTAAACTCCATCTGCCATTTTGCCCATTTCTGTAGCTGATCTATATCCCGCTGTGTACTCTGACAGCGTTCCTCTCAGTCCTCAGTTGAAGCTCACATTTATTGCTACATGCACCAGTAAGGTCCAGTGGAGTTTGATTTACCATGGAGCCACACAATCAAAAGAGCACAACACACCATAGAATACAGCATGAAATCCACCACAGTGGAATCACCATTCATCACTGTGGTGGAAGGCAATAACTGATGTCCTGGTGTCATCTGCAAATTTACTAGTTAACCCATCTACATTTATGTCCAGTTCATTTGTGTATATACATCATAAACAGCAACGGTCCCGGCATAGTCACAGACCTCCAGACTGAATATTGGCCTTCCACCATAACCATGTTCCAGGCAGTTTCAAATCCATGCGACCAAATCACTGTTAATCCCGTGCATCTTAATCTTCAGGATCAGGCCACCATGGGGGACTTTATCAAACGCTTTACTAAATAGTCGTCACCCCACCCATATCATCACCTCGTCAAAAAACTCAATCAAGTTGGGAAAATATGACCTGCCGTGAACTGCAGCCATGTTGACTGTCGGTAATTAACCCATTCTCATCCAAATGGGAGTAAATCCTGTCCCAAAGAATCTTCTCCAATTGTCTCCCTACCACTGACATGAGTCTGGAATTCCCTCTACTTCCATTCTTAAATAAAAGACCAACATTAGCTACTCTCCAGTCCTCTGGGATTTCGTCTGTGACCAGAGAAGATGCAAAGATCTTAGTTTAAGTTCCTGCAATCTCTTCTCTCGCCTCTCCCAATAACCTGGGATAGATCCCATCAGATCCCGGGGATTTATCCACCTTAATGCTCGTCAAAAACCCCAACATCTCCTCCTTCTTAATCCCAAACTGCCCTTGCGTACTTGTGTAGGAAGGAACTGCAGATGTTGGTTTCACCGAAGATAGACACAAAAAGCTGGAATAACTCAGCGGGACAGGCAGCATCTCTGGAGAGAAGGTATGGGTGACGTTTCAGGTCGAGATGCTTCTTCAGACTGAGTTACTCAAACCGTTTGTGTCTATCTTCGGTTTAAACCAGCATCTGCAGTTCCTTCCTACACACTTCCTTTGAGATTTACTGGTCCTACCGTCCGCCTTCCCATCACTCCATCGACTATCTGATCTCCTCTGGTTCCCACCCCTCTGCTTCCAGTTTAAACACTAATAGCTGTTACAATCTAACACCCTCTAATCCAGGCAGTATCCTGGTGAACCTCTCCTGCACCCGCTCCAAAGCATCCACATCCTTCACTCAGAGCAGGAACTACAAGAAGGGCCTTTATGTAGCCTCCTCAGGAGGGATAGACAATAGACAACAGGTGCAGGAGTAGGCCATTCAGCCCTTCGAGTCAGCACCGCCATTCAATGTGATCATGGCTGATCATCCCCAATCAGTACCCTGTTCCTGCCTTCTCCCCATATCCCCTGACTCCGCTATCTTTAAGAGCCCTATCTAGATCTCTCTTGAAAGTGTCCAGAGAACCGGCCTCTGAGGCAGAGAATTCCACAGACTCACAACGTTCTGTGAGAAAAAGTGTTTCCTCGTCTCCGTTCTAAATGGCTTACCCCTTATTCTTAAACTGTGGCCCCTGGTTCTGAACTCCCCCAACATGGGGAACATGTTTCCTGCCTCTAGTGTGTCCAAACCCTTAATAATCTTATATGTTTCATCTCATCCATGTCAGTGGATGGGAGCAGTTGCAGTGAGAGAGTTATTGAGTCCCACAGCAGTGACGCAGGCCCTTCGGCCCACCATGTCCACGCTAGCCACAGAGCGCCCGCCCACACTGATCCCATTTCCCCACACATGGTCACTAGTCCTCTCTATCTTGGTAATAATATGTGAATGTGTAATCTGTTTTGTATAACAATGCATCTTTATGTTCTATCTCCTATTGGGCTATTTTGTTTTCAAGACTGTTTTCTACTTGAGACATATTGTTTGATAACTATTTACTTGTGGAAGAAGGATGTGTGCGCTTTATGTTTTATACCATGCTGCAGTTTGAAGGCAGAGAATGGTGTGGGGGATGAAGGCATGCCTAGGCAGTGTGGCAAACATGACCACCAGGGTTTAGTGTCAGAGGTAGACAGAAAAGCTGGAGAAATGCAGCGGGTGAGGCAGCATCTATGGAGCGAAACGTCACCTATTCCTTCGCTCCATAGATGCAGCCTCACCCGCTGAGTTTCTCCAGCATTTTTGCCCACCTCTGATTTTTCCAGCATCTGCAGTTCTTTCTTAAAAGCTTTAGTGTCAGTTTCAGTTGAGTTTATTGTCACGTGTACCGAGGTACAGTGAGAAGCTTTTGTTTCGTGCTACCCAGTCAGCAATAAGACAATAGATTATTACAATCCAGCCATTTGATGGCACTTGATGAGTGTTTGGCGCACTGGGTCTGTACTCGCTGGAGTTTAGCAGAATTAGGGGGGACCTCATTGAAACGTACACAATAGTGAAAGGCCTGGATAGAGTGGATGTGGAGAGGATGTTTCCACTAGTGGGAGAGTCTAGGACCAGAGGTCACAGCCTCAGAATTAAAGAACATTATTTTAGGAAGCAGATGAAGAGGAATTTCTTTCATCAGAGGGTTGGGAATCTGCAGAATTCTTTGCCACAAAAGGCGGTGGAGGCCAAGTCAATGGATATATTTAAGGCAGAGATAGATAGATTCTTGATTAGTACGGGTGTCAGAGGTTACGGGGAGAAGGCAGGAGAATGGGGTTAGTAGGGAGAGATAGATCAGTGATGATTGAATGGCGGAGTAGACTGGATGGGCCGAATGGCCTAATTATGCTCCTATCACTTATGATGTTATGATATTATATACAGTGTATAGATACATGATAAACAAATAATATTTAGTGCAAGGTAAAGCCAGCAAAGTCTGATCAAAAATAGTCTGAGGGTCACCAATGAGGTAGATAGTAGTTCAGGACCACTCTCTGATTGTGGAGGATGGACCAGTTGCCTGGTAACAGCTGGGAAGAACCTGCAAAGTAATGGTGGGACTCCTAACTCCAACTCCAACAATTGGATACATAGGATTGATCAGAAATGTAGAAGGCTTTGGCATGCTGGCCTCCAGAAATGGGTAGAGACGCAAAGAACTGCAGATGTTGGAATCTTGAGTAAAACACAAAAGTCTGCAGGAACTCGGTGGTAAGGCAACATCTGTTGAGGGGAAGGGCAGATTGATGAAGGGTCCTAACATGGAGCGTTGTCTGCCACAGATGCTGCCTGACCCACTGGGTTCTGCCAGCACCTTGTGTTTTAAGTGTGTATGCAAGTGGGGGCATTATCTTACAGTTGTACTATATGTTGGTGTGGCTGCACTTGGATTATTGTGTACAGTTTTGGCCACTATTGTGGGAAAGTTTCCATTATGCTGGAAAGAAGATTTAAGAGGATGTTGTTGCCAGGACACGTGGGCCTGAGCTACAGGAGGAGGTTATGCAGGCTGGGACTTTATTTCTTCGAGCGCAGGAGGATGAGGGGTGATCTTATAATGGAGAAGGGAATAGATCAGGTGAATGCACAATGTTTTACCCAGAGTAGGGGAATCAAGAACCAAAGGGCACAGGTTTAAGGTGAGAGGAGAAAGATTTAATAGGAACCAGAGGTACAATTTGTCCATACAGAGGGTCATGGGTGTGTGGAACGAGCTGCCGGAGGACATATTTGAGGCAGGTACTAAAACAGCAGACGTTTGGACCTGGATAGGACAGGTTTAGAGGGTTATGGACCAAATGTGGGCAGGTGAGACTATGCCAGGACAGGGAGGGACAGTAGATGGGGTATCTTGAATGGCATGGGTGCGTTGGGCTGAAGGGCCTGTTTCTGGGCAGTGTGAGTCTATGCCAGGACAAGGAGGGACAGTAGGAATATGGAGTTGGCATATGATGGTTGGTTCAGCGGGAGAGGGCTTGCTGTCTCTCGTTGTGTTTAGAGCCAAGAAAGGCAAGCCACAAATGGATATTCAGATATCAATTATTTTTATGGCACAGATAGCTAAATTCTTGATTAGTAGTTCACACAAAGGGTGGTGGGTGTATGGAACAAGCTGCCAGAGGAGGTAGTTGAGGCTGGGTCTATCCCACCGTTTAAGAAACAGTCAGACAGGTACATGGATAGGACAGGTTTGGAGGGATATGGACCAAATGCAGGTGGGGTTAGAGCAGTGATGATGGAGAGACAAGAGAATAACATGTAGAGGTGTGGTGTAGAGGTTTCACAGTGAGATTGACCACGTTGTTATTTGGAGAGCTAGGAATTTGCAGACAGAGTTTGCGTCAGGCTGGAAAGCAAATGTCAGGCATTGTTCTGGGATGCCAGAACTAACTGTTGAGCCTTCTAGAGGCGTGGTGGGCCTAACTCAATGACCCACCAATGAAGGGAGGTGCCCGCATGATAACCCCAGTGACATACTGGCATCTACAGCATTAGTTTTGTTTAAAGAGCTAATTAATATGTAGGTAGCTGTTATTTGTTGCATATGTTGTTGGTGTATTTGGTTAGATAATACTTTAGGTTTTGGGCTTGGTTTTCTTAGTTGAGTGCTTATCCTGGAGTTATTGCTCAAGTTCTTGGTGTTTTCATTGTAATTTAGCTGGGACATGTTGGCCGGTGTGGGCAAGTTGGGCTGAAGGGCCTGTGGGACTCTATGACTCTGGTACAGGTGTCAGGGGTTGTGCGGAGAAGACTAGAGAATGTGGTTAGGAGGGAGAGATAGATCAGCCATGGTTGAATGGCAGAGTAGACTTGATGGGCTGAATGGCCTAATTCAGCTCCTATCACTTATGACCTTGTGACCTAAATGTTTAATTGCCTAATGACAAGCACCAAAACAATGGAATTCTTACTTGCCTGTAAATGCAATAATATAGATAATACACAATAATCAATAATATATTTAATAACCGTAATATTAGGTAACCATAATAGTGTAAACCCAAAGTCCATCGTGCAACCAACAGTCCACAGAAGATCACAGTTGCTGAGGTTAGTGTTGTGCAGTGTTCAAGAGCCTGATTCTTGCTGGGAAGAAGCTGTTCTTGAACCTGGAGCTCACGGTTTTCAGGCTCCTGTACCTTCCCCCGATGGCAGCAGCGGGATGAGAGCGTGGCCAGGGTGGTGTGGGTCTGTGATTGGAGTTTAGGAGTGCAGATACATGGGTCCTGCACATGGGTGAAAAGCTGATGTGGTGGTGAAGATGGGTTTTGGTACATTGGCCAACGTACGTTTGTCGGGGTACCCAGTATAGAAGTTAGGATGTTATGTTACAAATATACAAGATGTTGGCAAGGCCATCTTTGGAGAATAGTTTCAGAAGGAACTGCAGATGCTGGGAAATCGAAGGTAGACAAAAATGCTGGAGAAACTCAGCGGGTGAGGCAGCATCTGTGGAGCAAAGGAAATAGGCAACGTTTGGGTCGAAACCCTTCTTCAAACTTACTGTGAGAGAATTGTGTTCAGTTTTGGTCGCCTTGTTACAGAAAGATGTTGTCAAGTTGGACAGAACGCAGAGATGATTCACGAGGATGTTGTCAGGACTCGAAGCCCTGAGCTATAGGGAGAGGTTGAGCAGGCTGGGACTTTATTCATTGAAGCGCAGGAGGGTGAGGGGTGATCTTAGCAGTGTACAAAATAATGGGGGGTTTGGATAGGGTGAATAGTCATTTACCCAGAGTAGGGGAACCAAGATCCAGAAGGTATAGGTTTAAGGTGAGAGGGGAAAGATTTAATAGGAATCTGATGGGCAACCTTTTCCACAGAGGGTGGGGGGCATTTGTAAGGAGGTGCCAGAGGAGGTAGTTGACACAGATACTAAAACAACATTTAAAAGACGCTTGGACAAGATGTTAGTACATGTGCAGGTAAATGGATTGGATAGGTTTAGAGGGATATGGGCCACATGTGGACAGGTGGGACTAGTGTAGATGGGGCATGTTGGTTGGCATGGGCAAGTTGGGCCGAAGGGTCTGTTCTGTTCTGTACAACTCTATGACTCTTGAGGTGCATATGTGCTGCTGTGGGGTCCACATCGGTGGCAAGTGGCATTCATTGCCCACCCCACCCCACAGTCTGGGCAGGCGATGCTCAGTGGGCATGTTGATGGGTTGTGACAGAGTGGCACGCGGGAGCAGTTCAGAGACCAGTGGCCGTCAGTCACACTCCTGGCATCAAATGAATCAAACACAAGCTTGGTGCTTGACACTGAGAGTGGATAGAGTGGATGTGGAGAGGATGTTTCCACTAGTGGGAGAGTCTAGGACTAGAGGTCACAACCAAAGAATTAAAGGGCGTTTCTTTGGGAAGGAGATGAGGAGGAATTTCTTTAGTCAGAGGGTGGTGAATCTGTGGAATTCATTGCCACAGACGGCTGTGGAGGCCAACTCAACGGATATTATTAAGGCAGAGATAGATAGATTCTTGATTAGTGCGGGTGTCAGAGGTTATGTGGAGAAGGCAGGAGAATGAGGTTAGGAGGGAGAGATAGATCAGCCGTGATTGAATGGCGGAGTACACTTGATGGGCTGAATGGCCTCATTCTGCTCGTATCATTTTTAAACGTATGAACTTGTGATGAAAACTTGTTTTAATTTCTAAATGCAATGATTAACCAAGATTAACGTTCCCAGCCGCCACCATGGGATTGGACCCTGAATCCCAGATCAGTGGTCCAGGTCTCGGGATTCAGTGGTTGGACCAGTGAGTCCCCAGCAAGTGGACAGAGCGGTGAAGAAGGCTTATGAATGGCTTGCCTTCATCGTTCGGGGCGTTGAGGACAAGAGTCAGGAAGTCACCATGCAGCTTTATCGGGCTTGGGTCGGGCCACATCTGGAGTATTGCGGGCAGTTGTGGTCGCCCCCGTCACAGGGGGGATGTGGGGGCCTTGGAGACGGTGCAGAGGAGGTTTACCAGAACGATGCCGGGATTAGAGGGTTTCAACTACAAGAAGTGGTGGGAAAGGGTGCAGAGAAAGCATTTCAAAATGACAGGTATGCATGGATTGGAGGATTTCAGCTACAGGGAGAGGTTGGACAGACTTGCATTGTTTTCTCTGGAATGACAGAGTTTAAGGGGAGACCTGATAGTGTGTAAAATCATGTCAGGCACAGATAAGGTAGACAATCAGAACCTTTTCCCCAGAGTGGAAATGTCAAATATTAGAGGTCGTAGCTTTAAGGCAAGAGGGGGAAAGTTTCAAAGAGATGTGTAGGACAGGATTCCTAGACAGACTTGTGGGTACTTAGAAAATAGGCACAGGAGTAGGACATTCAGCCCTTCAAGCCAGCCATTCAATATGATCATGACTGATCATCTAAAATCTGTTGGGCAAATTCACATTAGGCAGGAAATGTTGTTAAGAAATAGTTAAGACCAAAGTTGGACCCTTGAAGACTGAAACAGGTGAATTTATTATGGGAAACAAGGAAATGGCAGATGAGTTGAACAGGTACTTTGGATCCGTCTTCACTAAGGAGGACACAAATAATCTTCCTGATATAGTAGTGGCCAGAGGATCTGGGGTGACGGAGGAACTGAAGGAAATCCACATCAGGCATGAAATGGTGTTGGATAGACTGATGGGACTGAAAGCTGATAAATCCCCAGGGCCTGATGGTCTGCATCCCAGGGTACTTAAGGAAGTGGCTCTAGAAATCGTGGACGCATTGGTGATAATTTTCCAATGTTCTATAGATTCAGGACCAGTTCCTGTGGATTGGCGGGTAGCTAATGTTATCCCACTTTTAAAAAAGGCGGGAGAGAGAAAACAGGGAATTATAGACCAGTTAGCCTGACATCGGTGGTGGGGAAGATGCTGGAGTCAATTATAAAAGATGAAATAGCCGCACATTTGGATAACAGTAACAGGATCGGTCCGAGTCAGCATGGATTTACGAAGGGGAAATCATGCTTGACTAATCTTCTGGAATTTTTTGAGGATGTAACTAGGAAAATGTACAAGGGAGAGCCAGTGGATTAAGTGTACCTGGACTTTCAGAAAGCATTTGGTAAGATCCCACATAGGAGATTAGTGGGCAAAATTAGGGCACATGGTATTGGGGTAGAGTGCTGACATGGATACAAAATTGGTTGGCAGACAGGAAACAAAGAGTAGGGATTAACGGGTCCCTTTCAGAATGGCAGGCAGTGACTAGTGGGGTACCGCAAGGCTCAGTGCTGGGACCGCAGCTATTTACAACATAAATCAATGATTTGTATGAAGGGATTCAAAGTAACATTAGCAAATTTGCAGATGACACAAAGCTGGGTGGCAGTGTGAACTGTGAGGAGGATGCTATGAGAATGCAGGGTGACTTGGACAGGTTGGGGGAGTGGGCAGATGAAGTTTAATGTGGATAAATGTGAGGTTATCCACTTTGGTGGTAAAAAAAAGGAAGGCAGATTACTATCTAAATGGTGTCAAGTTGGGAAAAGGGGAAGTACAATGGGATCAGTCTATGAAAGTAAGCATGCAGGTACAGCAGGCAGTGAAGAAAGCGAATGGCATTTTGGCCTTCATAACAAGTGGAGTTGAGTATAGGAGCAAAGAGGTCCTTCTGCAGTTGTACAGAGCCCTAGTGAGACCACACCTGGAATATTGTGTGCAGTTTTGGTCTCCAAATTTGAGGAAGAACAGTCCTGCTATTGAGGGTGTGCAGCGTAGGTTCACAAGGTTAATTCCCGGGATTTTGGGACTGTCATATGCTGAGAGAATGGAGCGTCTGGGCTTGTATACTCTGGAATTTAGAAGGAAGAGAGGGGATATTATTGAAACATATAAGATTATTAAGGGTTTGGACACGCTGGAGGCAGGAAACATGTTCCGATGTTGGGGGAGTCCAGAACCAGGGGCCACAGTTTAAGAATAAGAGGTAAGCCGTTTAGAACGGAGATGAGGAAAACATTTTTCACACAGTAGTTTATGAATCTGTGGAATTCTCTACCTCGGAAGGCAGTTTAAGCCAATTCTCTGGATGCTTTCAAGAGAGATTTAGATAGAGCTCTAAAAGATAGCAGAGACAGGGGATATGGGGAGAAGGCAGGAATGGGTACTGATTGTGGATGATCAGCTATGCTCACATTGAATGTTGGTGCAGGCTCGAAGGGCCATTTACCTCACATTTATCCACATTAAACTGCATCTGCCATGCATCTGCCCACTCCCCCAACCTATCCAAGTCACCCTGCATCCTCATAGCATCCACCTCCCAGTTCACACTGCCACCCAGCTTTGTGTCATCTGCAAATTTGCTAATGTTACTTTGAATCCCTTCATCTAAATCATTGATGTATATTGTAAATAGCTGCAGTCCCAGCACCGAGTCTTGCGGTACCCCACTAGGCACTGCCCAGGACCCGTTAATCCCTATTATCTGAACAGGACCCGTTAATCCCTATTATTTTCTTCCTGTCTGCCAATCCGTTCTCTATCCATGTCAGTACTCTACCCCCAATACCATGTGCTCTAATTTTACACACAAATCTCTTGTGTGGGACCTTGTCCAAGGCTTTTTGAAAGTCCAGATACACCACATCCACTGGCTCTCCCTTATGCAGTCTACTTGTTACATCCTCAAAAAGTTCCTGTACATTAGTCAAGGCTCAGTTAGAAATTGGCAAGTATGATGTTGTGGGAATTACAGAGACATGGCTGCAAGAGGGCCAGGGCTGGGAACTGAATATCCGAGGGTGTACCTCCTACCGAAAACACATACAGGTGGGCAGAGGGGTGGGGTAGCTCTGTAGGTGAGGAATGAAATTCAGTCCTTTGCCAGGGGTGACATTGAAACAGGAGATGTGGAGTCAGTGTGGATAGAACTGAGGAATTTTAAGGGTAAAAATACATTAATGGGACGTATCTACAGGCCCCCCAAACAGTAGCCTGGACACAGGGCGCAAGTTGAGTTTAAATTAGTATGTAGTAAAAGTAATGCTGTGGTTATGGGAGATTTCAACATGTAGGTAGACTGGGAAAACCAGGTAGACTGGACCCCAAGAAAGGGACTTTGCAGAGTGCCTTTGTGATGGATTCTGAGAGCAGCTTGTATTGGAGCCTACCAGGGAGAAGGCAATTCTGGATTTAATGTTATGTAATGAACTGGATTTGATAACGGAACTTGAGGTTAAGGAGCCATTAGGAGGCAGTGACCATAACGTGGTCAGGTTTAATCTACAATTGGAGAGGGAGAAGGGTAGATCGGAGGTGTCCGTGTTACAGTTGAATAAAGGGGACTATGGGGCCATGAGGGAGGAGCTGGCCAAAGTTGACTGGAAAGATACACTAGCAGGGATGACAGTGGAACAAAAATGACAGGTATTACTAGGAATAATACATAAGGTGCAGGATCAGTTAATTTCAAAGAGGAAGAAAGATTCCAAGGGGAGTAAGGGGCGACCGTGGCTGACAAGGGACGTCAGGGACAGTATAAAACTAAAAGAGAAGTACAACGTAGCAAAGATGAGCGGGAAACAAGAGGATTGGGTAATGTTTAAAGAGCAACAGAAGATAACTAAAAAGACAATACAGGGAGAAAAGATGAGGTACGAAGGTAAGCTAGCCAAGAATATAAAGCAGGATAGTAAAAGTTTCTTTAGGCACGTGAAGAGGAAACAATTAGTTAAGACCAAAGTTGGGCCCTTGAAGACCGAAACAGGTGAATTTATTATGGGGAACAAGGAAATGGCAGATGAGTTGAACAGGTACTTTGGATCCGTCTTCACTAAGGAGGACACAAACAATCTTCCTGATATAGTAGTGGCCAGAGGATCTGGGGTGACAGAGGAACTGAAGGAAATCCACATTAGGCAGGAAATGGTGTTGGGTAGACTGATGGGACTGATAAATCCCCAGCGCCTGATGGTCTGCATCCCAGGATACTTAAGGAAGTGGCTCTATAAATAGTGGATGCATTGATGATCATTTTCCAATGTTCTATAGACTCGGGACCGGTTCCTGTGGATTGGAGGGTAGCTAATGTTATCCCACTTTTTAAAAGGCGGGAGAGAGAAAACAGGGAATTATAGACCAGTTAGCCTGACATCGGTGGTGGGGAAGATGCTGGAGTCAATTATAAAAGATGAAATAGCCGCACATTTGGATAGCAGTAACGGGATCGGTCCGAGTCAGCATGGATTTACGAAGGGGAAATCATGCTTGACTAATCTTCTGGAATTTTTTGAGGATGTAACATAGAAAATGGACAATGGAGAGCCAGTGGATGTAGTGTACCTAGACTTTCAGAAAGCATTTGATAAGGTCCCACATAGGAGATCAGTGGGCAAAATTAGAGCACATGGTACTGGGAGTAGAGTGGTGACATGGATAGAAAATTGGTTGGCAGACAGGAAACAAAGAGTAGGGATTAACGGGTCCCTTTCAGAATGGCAGGCAGTGACTAGTGGGGTACCGCAAGACTCGGTGCTGGGACCGCAGCTATTTACAATATATATCAATGATTTAGATAAGGGATTCAAAGTAACATTAGCAAATTTACAGATGACACAGCTGGGTGGTAGTGTGAACTGTGAGGAGGATGCTATGAGGATGCAGGGTGACTTGGACAGGTTGGGGGAGTGGGCAGATGCATGGCAGATGAAGTTTAATGTGGATAAATGTGAGGTTATCCACTTTGATAGCAAAAACAGGAAGGCAGATTACTATCTAAATGGCGTAAAGTTGGGAAAAGGGGAAGAACAACGGGATCTGGGGGTCCTTGTTCATCAGTCTATGAAAGTAAGCATGCAGGTACAGCAGGCAGTGAAGAAAGTGAATGGCATGTTGGCCTTTATAACAAGAGGAGTCCTGTATAGGAGCAAAGGGGTCCTTCTGCAGTTGTACAGGGCCCTAGTGAGACCACACCTGGAGTATTGTGTGCAGTTTTTGTCTCCTAATTTGAGGAAGGACATTCTTGCTATTGAGGGAGTGCACCGTAGGTTTACAAGGTTAATTCCCGGGATGGCGGGTCTGTCATATGCTGAGCGAATGGAGCGGCTGGGCTTGTAGTTTGGAAGGATGAGAGGGGATCTCATTGAAACATATAAGATTATTAAGGGTTTGCCCACGCTAGAGGCAAGAAACATGTTCCTGATGTTGGTGGAGTCCAGAACCAGGGGCCACAGTTTAAGAATAAGGGGTAAGCCATTTAGAACGGAGACGAGGAAACACTTTTTCACACAGAGTTGTGAGTGTGTGGAATTCTCTGTCTCAAAGGGTGGTGGATGCAGGTTCTCTGGATACATTCAAGAGGGAGTTAGATAGGGCTCTTAAAGATAGCGGAGTCGGGGGATATGGGGAGAAGGCAGGAACGGGGTACTGATGGATGATCAGCCATGATCACATTGAATGGCGGTGCTGGCTCGAAGGGCTGAATGGCCTCCTCCTGCACCTATTGTCTATTTGTTATTGTCTATTGTCTAAGCATGATTTCCCCTTCATAAATCCACGCTGACTTTGACCGATCCTGTCACTGATTTCCAAATGCGCTGCTATCACATCTTTAATAATGGACTCCAGCATCTTCCCCGATGTGGGATCTTCTGATCTACAGATAGCAAAGGTCAAACGACACTTAGCTGAGCCAGACACCGCGGGTCACATTTAGTCGGCAAGCCCCTTTTACCTACATTCTCACCAATCATAACCCGTGTGAAGATAAGGCCAATTAGTGCGTGTGAGCGTGGAGCTGTTCTTGAGCTCTTGTGGCTGGGCCTCTCGCGAACCAATGTACACATGTGGGTGCCACAGCTCCCCCCTCATCCACCGAGACACACAAAGTGGCGACTGCCTGCCTGGCTTTGTCCTGTCCCGTGCCGGTCTGGGGGGTTGATTTTCCGGCCAGATCTTGTTTGGTTCTGTAGTGTGGGAGGTCTTTGACTGGAAGTGACTCTGCCGCTTCGGTGGGTGAGGTAGTCGGTTGGTTCTCGGCGTATGCTGGCTTTAACTGGTCGACGGACACGGTCTCAGTTCTTCCGTTCCCCCCGATGGGTCACAAAACTCTTGGGTAGGCGTTGGATGATTTGGTGCGGGCCATCGTACGCTTGCTGATGGGGCCTGCGGACAACGTGGTGTCGGAGCAAAGCACTCGAGCAGCGTTAGAGATCAGCAGGCAGGTGGAAAATTGCAGGTGTCGGCCTGAGTAAACATAGAAACATAGAAATTGGGTGCAGGAGTAGGCCATTCGGCCCTTCGAGCCTGCACCGCCATTCAATGTGATCATGGCTGATCATCCAACTCAGTATCCCGTACCTGCTTTCTCTCCATACCCCCTGATCCCTTTAGCCACAAGTGCCACATCTAACGCCCTCTTAAATATAGCCAATGAACTGGCCTCAACTACCTTCTGTGGCAGAGAATTCCAGAGACTCACCACTCTCTGTGTAAAGAATGTTTTCCTCATTTCGGTCCTAAAGGAATTCCCCCTTATCCTTAGACTGTGACCCCTTGTTCTGGACTCCCCCAACATCGGGAACAATCTTCCAGCATCTAGCTTGTCCAACCCCTTAAGAGTGTTGTAAGTTTCTATAAGATCCCCCCTCAATCTTCTAAATTCCAGCGAGTAGCTGCATAGTGGCCGTAATCGGTCGACACACCCGCTTGGATCAGAGGATCTGTCTGTGGGAATTGCTTCGACAAATTCTCCGGGCAGCTTGAAAGTTGTGGCGTAAACCATTTCATCCTGTGTCTGCTTTCACCGCCGTACGAATGCCCAGCAGAACCAGAGGCGACCGTTCGCTCCAGCTCGTCGCGTCTCCTCCGGCTCCAGTGCGGCTTTCAACCGGCGATGGAACCGTTCAACCAGGCCGTTCGCTTGTGGATGATACGCCGTCGTTTCAATCCAGTTCGTACCCAAGAGGTTGGTTAGTGTTTGACTCGAATTGCGGTCTTCGGTCTGTTGGGACCCCAACAGACCCCTCGCACTTGGGACCCCAAAGACCCAAATTCCTCGGTCAACAAAAGCGCGGACCATTGTGTCGACTGAAGTGTTGATGACTGGCATCGCATCTCGTCGTGTTAAAGAAGGAACTGCAGATGCTGGAGAATCGAGGGTGACACAAAAGGCTGGAGAAACTCCGCGGGTGCAGCAGCATCTAAGGAGCGAAGGAGATAGGCGACGTTTCGGGTCGAGACCCTTCTTCAGACTATCTTGCCATCTCGCCATCTTGTGAACCGGTCTTCATGTGAGCAGATATGTGTAGTTCTTGACGGTGGGAGTGGGCCAACCAAGTCCAGGTGCACCTGCTTGAAACGGGTGTTCAGTGTAGATCAAACAGTATTGCTGATTTAATCCGCTTTTGCTGCTGATGACCTGATCTATACCCCATGTCAGGTTTTCCACACCACCACCTGGTGGCATGCGGGCAGCCACTTACTTCATCTCGATGGTCTCTGTATGTAGTTTAATTAAAGTGCGTGTTACGATATTTAATGACTCTGTATCATTAGTACTTTGCACATTCGGCACGGGGAACTCGCCGAAAGGGGTCCTAGTGTGCCTGGAGATCTTGGATTGATCACAAGTAGACAAGTCTTGGCCCGTAATCCAATGTCGCGCTTGATGAAAGGACAGATGAAACGATCGCAGATGAGTTTTATCGTAGCCTTCTTGTGATCCCGGATGTGATAAGTTGTGCAGCGCGCTTTGACCTTCTCGACGCATCGTCCAAGGCACAAACGGCCCTGGGTTTGCCAGTGGAAGAGATGATGGTTTCTCTCGTGTCACCAGTCGGTCCATCTTCCAATGTTTAGGGCTGTATGTGTCCACTGGTAATGGATAGGGTCCGGATCAGTTTGCTGCTCGCGAGCCATGGCATAAAAATCGCCGAGTGTGGCCTCATTCAGAGCATCCAGCTCCAGTCTTGCTATGAATTTGATACCATTAGACATACCTGATGCCACTGGAGAATTGCAAGACCAAGTCCAAGTGGCGGATTTCCCGCGGTGAATAGTTCCCCGCACTTGTACCAGCAGTGTATGTGAGCGGTTGGTGATCCGTATAAATAGTGAAGGGACGGCCTTGCGACAGATGGCGGGAATGCTTGACGGAGAGGTACACACCCACAAGTTCTCGCCCGAATGTACTGCACCTCACCTGAGTGGGTGATAATTTTGCCGAAAAGAATGCCCGAGGCTCCCGCCTGCTGTTCACTCGCTGCTGTCCACGACGGCTCCCACGGAGTTGGCGGAGGCTTCAGTGGTGAGTGAGGATAAGGCATCGGCCCCTGATGCACCAGCATAGTTGCGTCGGAGAGAGTCTCCTTTAGCGGCGCTGAAGGCGAGTACTGCATCCTCGGGTACACGCAACGGGTTCTTTGGAGATAATTTGTCCGAACCTTTGAGTACGTTTGTCAAGGGCAATAGGGAATCTGCGGCGTTCGGTAGAGAGCGGCGAGAGAAATTCATCATCCCCAAAAATCGCCGTCATTGGTTTAACCAATTTGGGTTAAACTGGGTAGTTTCAGATTCGCTGGGCAGGATGCCGTTCTCCATCCATCACGCGATGCCCGGGGAAAGTGAGTTCGCGAGCGCCAGACACGCGTGTGTTCGTGTTCAATTGAATTGAATTTGATTTTTAAAAAATTTAAACGGGGACAATGCATATTGATGACCATTCCGTGTTAATGACAAGACGAGACGCCGGAACAGTAACCCGGGAAGTTTCTCACATTCGTCTTCGCTGGAGTTTGCTACCAACGCGTGGTCGATGTAAGCGCAGACAAAATCGAGGCAAAGGTACGAGGTCCATGAAACGCTGGGACGATTGTGGCTGCATTCTGTAAACCAAACAGCATCCGTGGAAATTCTAGCGTCCCGAAGGGAGTGTCCACGGCTTCGTTGGGAATATCGGCAGGCTCGACCGGCATTTGATTATAGGCAGGCACCAGATCGATGCCTGTGAACAACCCTGTAGGCTCGCAGAGAAATCCTGCAAATGCGGGATGTGTGCCGTATCGATCTGGAATAGAGGCACTGGTTAGTGAACAGTAGTCGCCGCAGGGTCGCCAATCTCCGAGAGATTTCTTCGGGACCATGTGAAGATGTGATGCCCAACAGCCCCCAGACCTGCGGATGATCCCGAGTTCCAACATGTGGTCAAATTCTGCCTTTGCCACCTTGAGGCGATCCACAGGAACCTGCGCGCTCTTGCCGAAACTGGAGGGTGGCGGGTCTGAATATGATGCGTGACAGAGTGTTTGATATCATTAGACAATAGACAATAGGTGCAGGAGTAGGCCATTCGGCCCTTTGAGCCAGCACCGCCATTCAATGGGCCGGTGAGAGACAGTCATTGCCGGACGGCAGATGCAGTTCACCTGTCCGTTGGTGCAGGAATCACTTAAGCGGCAGCGAAGAAAAATGAGAAAGGAAATGCGCTCCGATAATAGGTTTTGATACGTCGGCGAGTGTGAAAATCTAGCTAGAATTGTTCGCGGCGGTGAGAAGACATCCAGGTGTCGGGGTGTAAACGCTCTGGCAACTGGGAGGAGCGACGGGTAACTCGGCGCCGGAGTCAATGAGATATTGCATACCCGAGAAGCGGTCGATGAGAAAAAGGCGGTGGCTGGTTTGCCCACGGACAGCAGTCGCCTCCACTGCCGGACCTCGTCGTTCCCCGAGTGTTGATGTCTGTAGACGGAGCAGGGCGGTTGACACGACCGGGCCGCTGCTCCAAAGCTCCGGTGTTTCCAGCAGCGTTGGGGCGTCGCCTCGACCCCGTCCCTGACCTGAAACAGGGGTGGTTCTGCTGCGCAGTGAGCGCTGCAATTTGCTGTTCCTCTGAGCTTTACTGTTGTATCAACCACAGGCCACTATTAACCACAGTCACCTGCAGGGCAGTGGCTGTCTCCTCTTTTGTCAGCTCGTCTGTGCTCATTAGATATCTCGATCTGGATGCAGTCCGCTGTAAATCTAGATAGATGCTCCAAGATAGAGCAGTGGACTCTCACACATAGTCTTTGGAGAGACGGTTCAAACAGTGTCTTGGATTGGAGAAATGTCCATGCAGGTCACGGGAACGTACAAACTCCACACAGACAGCACCCGTAGACGGAATCGAACCCGGGTCTCTGGTGCTATATTTGGCTGTGAGGCAGCGCCTCCGCCGCTGCGCCACCTGCCGTGACTGCCCTGCACCCGAGTAGGCTTGCAGCGGAGAACTTCTGCTTCCAGACATTGCCGTCAATCTTCTCATCTGCGCCTTCTCCGCACGGCATTCGTGACTGATGGCATCCAATCGCCGAGGCTATCAATCCCAGCAGCTCCGAAATGTGGACTTGCTCCGAGGGCCGCGTTTGCTCCAAGATCGCGGGTTTCATGGCCAAGATACCGTGGTGTGGCGTCATCTCTTCAGGATTGAGGAGCACGTCCTCTACTTCCCGTGCGGTCCGCTCTGGAAGACGAGAACGTTGTCCGTGGCTCGTGGCATTGAGCGAGTGAGATCTTGCTTCTAGTAACCATATAACAACCATATAACAATTACAGCACGGAAACAGGCCATCTCGGCCCTTCAAGTCCGTGCAGAACAACTTTTTTCCCTTAGTCCCACCTGCCTGCACTCATACCATAACCCTCCGTTCCCTTCCCGTCCATATACCTATCCACTTTACTTTTAAATGTTAAAATCGATCCTGCCTCCACCACTTCTGCAGGAAGATCATTCCACACAGCCACCACTCTCTGAGTAAAGAAGTTCCCCCTCATGTTACCCCTAAACCTCTGTCCCTTAATTCTAAAGTCCTGTCCTCTTGTTTGAATCTTCCCTATTCTCAAAGGGAAAAGCTTGTCCACATTAACTCTGTCTATCCCTCTCATCATTTTAAAGACCTCTATCAAGTCACCCCTTAACCTTCTGCGCTCCAGAGAATAAAGACCTAACTTACTCAACCTTTCTCTGTAACTTAGCTGTTGAAACCCAGGCAACATTCTAGTAAATCTCCTCTGTACCCTCTCTATTTTGTTGACATCCTTCCTATAATTGGGCGACCAAAATTGTACACCATACTCCAGATTTGGTCTCACCAATGCCTTGTACAATTTTAACATTACATCCCAGCTTCTATACTCAATGCTCTGATTTATAAAGGCTAGCATACCAAAAGCTTTCTTTACCACCCTATCTATATGAGATTCTACCTTCAAGGAACTATGCACGGTTATTCCCAGATCCCTCTGTTCAACTGTATTCTTCAATTCCCTACCGTTTACAATGTACGTTCTATTTTGATCTGTCCTGCCAAGGTGTAGCACCTCACATTTATCAGCATTAAACTCCATCTGCCATCTTTCAGCCCATTTTTCCAACTGGCCTAAATCACTCTGTAGACTTTGGAAATCCTCTTCATTATCCACAACACCCCCTATCTTGGTATCATCTGCATACTTACTAATCCAATTTACCACCCCTTCATCCAGATCATTGATGTACATGACAAACAACAAAGGACCCAACACAGATCCCTGAGGCACCCCACTAGTCACCTGCCTCCAACCCGACAAACAGCCATCCACCATTACCCTCTGGCTTCTCCCATTCAGCCACTGTTGAATCCATCTTGCTATTCCTGCATTTATACCCAACAGTTGAACCTTCTTAACCAACCTTCCATGAGGAACCTTGTCAAAGGCCTTACTGAAGTCCATATAGACAACATCCACTGCTTTACCCTCGTCAATTTCCCTAGTAACCTCTTCAAAAAATTTAAGAAGATTAGTCAAACATGACCTTCCAGGCATAAATCCATGTTGACTGTTCCTAATTAGACCCTCTTTATCCAGATACTTATATATATTATCTCTAAGTATCTTTTCCATTAATTTGCCCACCACTGAAGTCAAACTAACCGGTCTATAATTGCTAGGTTTACTTTTAGAACCCTTTTTAAACAATGGAACAACATGCTCAGTACGCCAATCCTCGGGGACTATTCCCGTTTCTAATGACATTTGAAATATTTCTGTCATAGCCCCGGCTATTTCTACACTAACTTCCCTCAATGTCCTAGGGAATATCCTGTCAGGACCTGGAGACTTATCCACTTTTATATTTTTCAAAAGTGCCAGTACTTCTTTTACTTTGAAATTCATAGTATCCATAGCTACTCTACTAGTTTCCCTTACCTCACATAATTCAAAATCCTTCTCCTTGGTGAATACCGAAGAAAAGAAATTGTTCAATATCTCCCCCATCTCTTTTGGCTCTGCAGATAGCTGTCCACTCGGTCTCTCCAATGGACCAATTTTATCCCTTGTTATCCTTTTGCTATTAATATAGCTGTAGAAACCCTTTGGATTTACTTTCACCTTACTTGCCAAAGCAAACTCATATCTTCTTTTAGCTTTTCTAATTTCTTTCTTTAGATTCTTTTTACATTCCTTATACTCCTCAAGCACATCATTTACTTCATGCTGCCTATAATTATTGTAGATGCTGCCTATAATTATTGGCAGCATCTACAATAGTAGTATAGTAGTGAATAGTAGGATAGTAGTGAACGGGAGTCTAGTATTGAGTCGGGACGTCTATTTCGTCGACTGACAACACGGTGTGACGTACATTTGGCGAATAAGTGGAAGGTCGGCGAGCAGCGACCGGGTCACCAGTTGTAGGATCCGCCCAATCCCGCGACAGGAAGTAAAGAACAAACGACACGTAGCTGAGACACCTTGTGTCACGTATTGTGTACAGTTCTGGTCTCCAAATCTGAGGAAGGACATTATTGCCATAGAGGGAGTGCAGAGAAGGTTCACCAGACTGATTCCTGGGATGTCAGGACTGTCTTATGAAGAAAGACTGCATAGACTCGGTTTATACTCTCTAGAATTTAGGAGATTGAGAGGGGATCTTATAGAAACTTACAAAATTCTTAAGGGGTTGGACAGGCTAGATGCAGGAAGATTGTTCCCGATGTTGGGGAGGTCCAGGACAAGGGGTCACAGCTTAAGGATAAGGGGGAAATCCTTTAGGACCGAGATGAGAAGGACTTTTTTCACACAGAGAGTGGTGGGTCTCTGGAACTCTCTGCTACAGAGGGTAGTTGAGGCCAGTTCATTGGCTATATTTAAGAGGGAGTTAGATGTGGCCCTTGTGGCTAAGGGGATCAGAGGGTATGGAGAGAAGGCAGGTACGGGATACTGAGTTGGATGATCAGCCATGATCATATTGAATGGCGGTGCAGGCTCGAAGGGCCGAATGGCCTACTCCTGCACCTAATTTCTATGTTCTATGTTTGTTCTAGAAGCCTCTTTTACCCCCATTCTCACCAACAATAACCCGTTTACAGATCAGGCCAATGAGTGCGTCTGACCTTGGTGAGGCTGTTGGCGAGTCGCAAGCGGTGACAGGCTGAAGTTAGCACGCACCCCTATCGATGTGCGGCTAACTGGCCTATAATTCCCCCATTTTCTCCCTGCCTCCTTCTTAAAATGTGGGATTACATAGGCTACCATATATATATATTTATCATATATATTAATGATTTGGAAGAGGGAATTAGGAACAACACTAGCAAGTTTGCGGATGACCCAAAGCTGGGTGGCAGTGTGAACTGTGAAGAGGATGTTAGGAGGTTACAGGGTGACCTGGACAGGTTGAGTGAGTGGGCAGATGCGTGGCAGATGCAGTATAATATAGATAAATGTGAAGTTATCCACTTTGGCGGCAAAAACAAGGGGGCAGATTATTATTTCAACGGGGTTAGGTTAGGTATGGGGGAGGTGCAGCGAGACTTGCGTGTCCTTGTACATGGGTCGCTGAAAGTTGGCATGCAGGTACAGCAGGCAGTGAAGACAGCTAATGGAATGTTGGCCTTCATAACAAGAGGATTTCAGTACAGGAGTAAAGAGGTTCTTCTGCAGTTGTATCGGGCTCTGGTAAGACCACATCTGAAGTATTGTGTACAGTTTTGGTCTCCTAATTTGGGGAAGGACATCCTGGTGATTGAGGCAGTGCAGCGTAGGTTCACGAGATTGATCCCTGGGATGGCGGGACTGTCATATGAGGAAAGATTGAAAAGGATAGGCTTGTATTCACTGGAGTTTAGAAGAATGAGGGGGAATCTTATAGAAACATATAAAATTCTACACGGACTGGACAAGCTAGATGCAGGAAAAATGTTCCAAATGCTGGGCGAGTCCAGAACCACGGGCCACAGTCTTAGAATAAAGGGGAGGTCATTTAAGACTGAGGTGCGAAATATTTTTCCACCCAGAGTGTTGTGAATTTATGGAATTCCCTGCTACAGAGGGCAGTGGAGGCCAATCACTGGGTGGTTTGAAGAGAGAGTTAGATAGAGCTCTAGGGGCTAGTGGAGTCAAGGGATATGGGGAGAAGGCAGGCACGGGTTATTGATAGGGGACGATCAGCCATGATCACAATGAATGGCGGTGCTGGCTCGAAGGGCCGAATGGTCTCCCACTGCACCTATTCTCTATGTTTCTATGTTTCTACGCTCCGGTCCACAGGAGCTGATCCAGAGTCGCGAACGTTGGGAAATAGAAGGCGCTGCCAGGGGTGGGGGTGGAGGCAGATAGGATAGTGGCGTTTAAGAGGCTGTTAGACAGGCAGGAGGATATTGAGAGATATGGATCACGTGCAGAGGAGATTGGTGTAACTTGGCATCATGTTCAGCACAGACATTGTGGGCCGAAGGGCCTGTTCTTGTGCTTACTCTTCTGTATTCTGAATTCTAACCATAGCCCCAACCATGCCGTTAGCTTCCCTTCTGAAGCTGACAGGTGAGCCTCTGTCAAGGTGAGCCTCTGACAGGTGAGGCTGCCGGGGCTCAGTCTAAAGCCAACCCTGGTCTGAATGGGCCCAGCTGATGAACACTGAGGGCAGCACGGGGCTCAGATAGAGTATCTGTATGGACATTACTAAACTGCAGCCACAGAGAGACGATGGGCAGGCTGGGACTGATGCAGTTGCACAAGGCAACGACGAGATCGCATTTGGAATATTGTGTCGGAAGGAACTGCAGATGCCGGTTTAAACGGAAGACAGACACAAAATGTTGGAGTAACTCAGCGGGACAGGCTGCTTCTCTGGGGAGAAGGAATGGGTGACGTTTCAGGTCCAGACTGAGAGTCAGGGGAAAGGGAACGGAGAGAATTTTGTCTTGAGTTTTGGTCACCCCGCTATGGGGTGAATGCCATTTTAGCATTCTGAATGCCATAGAGGGAGTGCAGCGAAGGTTCACCAGACTGATTCCTGGGATGTCAGGACTGTCTTATGAACAAAGACTGCATAGACTCGGTTTATACTCTCTAGAATTTAGGAGATTGAGAGGGGATCTTATAGAAACTTACAAGATTCTTAAGGGGTTGGACAGGCTAGATGCAGGAAGATTGTTCCCGATGTTGGGGAGGTCCAGGACAAGGGGTCACAGCTCAAGGATAAGGGGGAAATCCTTTAGGACCGAGATGAGAAGGACTTTTTTCACACAGAGAGTGGTGGGTCTCTGGAACTCTCTGCTACAGAGGGTAGTTGAGGCCAGTTCATTGGCTATATTTAAGAGGGAGTTAGATGTGGCCCTTGTGGCTAAGGGGATCAGAGGGTATGGAGAGAAGGCAGGTACGGGATACTGAGTTGGATGATCAGCCATGATCATATTGAATGGCGGTGCAGGCTCGAAGGGCCGAATGGCCTACTCCTGCACCTAATTTCTATGTTTCTATGTTTCTATGAGTGCAGGCAGGTGGGACTAAGGGAAAACAGTTGTTCGGCACGGACTTGAAGGGCCGAGATGGCCTGTTTCCGTGCTGTAATTGTTATATGGTTATATGGTAGACAACAATTACGAGGATGTTGCCAAAACCGGAGGGCCCGAACAACAGGGAGAGGTTGGACAGATTAGGACTTCATTCCTCGGAGAACAGGAGGCTGAGGAATGATGTTATAGAGCTGTATAAGATCATAAAGGCAATAGATAGGATGTATGCACAGAACCTCTTGCTCGGAGTAGGGAAAATACGAACCAGTGGACAGCTTTAAGGTGAGAAGGGAAAGATTTAATAGGAGCCTGAGGGACAACATTTTCACCCAGAAGGGGGTGGCTGTGGAGGTAGTTGAGGAAAGGAGAGAGTGAGAGAGAGAGGGAGGGAGAGAGAGAGTTGCCAGGACTGTGAGCTACAGGGAGAGGTTGAGCAGGCTGGGTCTCTATTCCATGGAGCGCAGGAGGATGAGGGGTGATCTTGTAGAGGTGTATAAAATCACGAGAGGAACAGATCGGGTAGACAGACGCACAGAGTCTCTTGCCCAGAGTAGGGGAATCGAGGACCAGAGGACACAGGTTCAAGGTGAAGGGGAAAAGATTTAATAGGAACCTGAGGGGTAACTTTTTCACACAGAGGGTGGTGGGTGTATGGAACAAGCTGCCAGAGGAGGTAGTTGAGGCTGGGACTATCCCAATGTTTAAGAGATAATTACACCCCTACATGGGTAGGACAGGTTTGGAGGGATATGGACCGAGCGCAGGGAGGTGGGACTAGTGTAGATGGGACATGTTGGCCGGTGTGGGCAAGTTGGGCCGAAGGTGCAGAGGAGAAGGCTGGACAGATGTGTGTGAGCACACAGCTGGATCATGAGCTACCGTGGCACAAGGTTGACGGACCATACCGCAACCACGGGTTCTCGTTGTTCGGGGGAGAGGGGGAGGGGTGGTCTGTGGCACCCCCTCCCCTCCAGACGGGCCTCGGAGACAACTCACTCACTCACAGGGTAGTCCCCATCTGAAAATGTTCCCCATTTTGGGGGAGTCCAGGACCAGGGGTCACAGTTTAAAAATAAGGGGTAGGTCATTTAGGACCGAGATGAGGAAAGTTTTTTTTCACCCAGAGAGTTGTGAATCTGTGGGATTCTCTGCCTTAGACGGCAGTGGAGGCCGATTCACTGGATGTTTTCAAGAGAGAGTTAGATTCAGCTCCTCGGGCTAACGGAATCAAGGGATATGGGGAGAAGACAGGAACGGGGTACTGATTGTGGACGATCAGCCATGATCACATTGAATGGCGGTGCTGGCTCTAAGGGCCGAATGGCCTCTACTCCTGCACCTGTTTTTCTATGTTTCTATAAACTAGCTACCTGTGTGAGGTATCACGAGGGACGCGGATAATGTGAACTGTCACAGTTTGGCTCCACCAGGGTAGAGGATTCTAACACTAGAGGACACCGGTTTAAGGTGAGAGGAGAAAGAGCTAAGAGGGACCTCAGGGGGAAGGTTGTTCGTTCAGAGGGCGGTCCGTATCTGGAACGAGCTGCCAGAGGAAGCTGTGGAAGCGGACACAAGCGGGAAGGGTTAGAGGGAAATGCAGGCACATGGTTGCAGCCCAGAATGTCAACTCGGTCGGCATGGACAAGGTGGGCCGAAGGGCCAGTTCCCGTGCCGTCCGGTAGTCCGGCAGTGCGGTGCCCGGAACGAGAAGCTCTGCCAACCCTGTCCGCAAACAAACAAACCGCTGGCTTTTTGTTTTGTGTTCAACAGACTGCTGCATGAATTGTTCACTAGAGGATATCTCCCCGTTCCCGGACGAGCCCGGGCCGCAGTCAGAGAACGGCCAGGGGCCGGAGCAGGTGTCCGGAGCGGGAACGGGCGCGGGAGCGGGTTCCGGATCGGACAGCCAGCGGGATGGGAAGGACCCCAGCTTGTCCCGCAATCGGAACATGATGTCCACAGACTCGGACGAGAAGATGGTCAAGAAGCCGTGGGTCACACTGACCACCCCGCTGCCGCTGGAGACCAAGCGCTTCATGTCCCTCATGGCCTCGCACCCTACGACCGGCAGTCGCCGCAAGTCGTTGCGGAACGTTGAGGGCACCAACCGCTCCATCGACTGGACTGGTTACACCGGCGTCTCGTCGCTCACCCACCGCACGTCCTTCTCCACCGCCAGCACCGAGTCCCCCTCGTCGTTGCCAGAAAACTCGCTCCTGCAGGCGATCGTGGAGTCCTCAACCTCGCTGCCGTCTATCCTCGCCAAGCTGGAGGCTGTCGAACCCGTCGCTCCACCGCAAACCCCTGAAGAATATCTCCCCTCGCTGCCCATCGTCACTGAACTGGTCACTTCATCCGCCTCGACCCAGTCCAGCGGCGGACAACTGCCCCGCCCGTGGAACGTGCTCTCGTCTGCGGAACCCCCCTCTCTCCCGCTGATCGTTCGCGAGCCCACCACTTCATCCGCCTCCACCCAGTCCCAGGGAAAACCTCCGTGGGCATTTGCCAAGTCTGCAGCTCCACGCGTCATCGAGCCTGTAACAGCTGCGGAATCCGCACCCGCACAGAGGCCCGTTATCGAGCAGATGACTCGATCTGCGGAATCCGCACCCGGACCCGCACCCGCACCCGCACCCGTGCCCGCACAGAGGTCCGTTGTCACGTATGATGCTCCATCTGCGGCTCCATCTGCGGAATCCACTCCCGCACCCGCACCCGCGCCGCGGACCGCTTCCACGCCAAGAACTTCAGTGGAATCCGTCATCGCGCAGAGGCCCATTTTCAAGGCATCTGCGGAGCCTCGGGCCGCACCGCGCTACTTAAGGAGACGGGCCTTTTCACGGTCATCTGCGGGAACTCAGCAGACACCCGGTGCGGTCAAGGTGACGAGCCGATCCGCGCAGACAGTCGCCGATTCCGTGTCTGGAAGCATCACCGAATCCTTGCCTTCACTGCTGACCGGTGCGGAGACCGCATTTCAAGCGCCAACTCCCCAGAGCCTTATAGATTTGTCGCAATCCGTCTCGGCGCCGCTACTTACATCTGCGGGGTCTTTGAACACGCTGGGATGGCCGTCTGCCACGGAATCCGCAGCATCGCTGACTGTTGAGGCGGCAGCTCGGGGGCTCCAGCCGTTCCGAGAGCCCGCAGTCCCGCACGCAATCCCGCACGCAGTCCGGCCCGCAGACCGATCCGCAATCCCGCACGCAGTCCCATCCGCAATCCCGCCCGCAGACCGATCCGCAGCCCCGCACGCAATCCCGCACGCAGTCCCGCCCGCAGACCGATCCGCAATCCCGCACGCAGCCCCGCACGCAGTCCCATCCGCAGTCCCGCCCGCAGTCCGGCCCGCAGTCCGGCCCGCAGTCCCATCCGCAGTCCCGCCCGCAGTCCCGCCCGCAGTCCCGCCCGCAACCCGCACATCCTCCAGCACATCTTCCACCACCTCATCTTCCACATCCACCTCCAGCGGTTCCCGCACCGGTCAGACGTGCGTCCGTGGCGGGCCGGGGCGGAAGAGGCTCCGGTACCGCTGTGCGGAGCTGGGTGCGGAGCCGCGGCGGATCGATTCCGCCGACCTGCTCCCGACCATTCAGGACCTGATCGGGTTGTTGCGGGAGATTGTGGCGTCTCACCCGGGACACCAGTGTTCCTCCTCCCACCCGCGTCTGGCCCCGGCGCCGGCCCCGAGCTGGCGGGATCCGAGCCGGCCTTGTGCGGGGACCGTGTCCATAGCGGTCCCGGTAACCGGTGAGACCGGGCCCGCCGCCCTCCAGCCCTGGCCGTACCCGTCCTTATCCGCGGCCCCGAGCAGGCGGGATCCGAGCCGGCCTTGTCCAGGGACCGTATCCGTGCCCCCCGCCCCGGCGCCCGGCGCGCCCGTTACCCGCCCCTGCTTGCCCCGCCAGCAGCTCAACTCTCCCCGGTCATCGGCGACCAGCAGTTCCTCTGACCCCGAGTCTCCGGCCCCGAAGACACAGGCCGCTCGGCCGCCGGACTGTCCCTCGCTTCTCCGCTGCAGCGTCCCGGGTCTGTCCACTGATTCGGAGGCGGAGGATCGCCCGTCCGCCCGCAGGCACCGGAGAGCCGCTGGCCCATGCCGGCCCGCCCCTACACCCCTGCCGGCGGCCTCCCCGCTGTCCAGGCCGCGCCCCGGCCACTGCCCGGTCTGTGGGCGCCTCTCCGTCACCTGCCGCTGCGTGGAGGAGTGGGAGCCGCGCTGGGCACCTGCACCGGCATCGCCCGGCCCGGGGCACGAACTCATGTACGCGACACTCCGTCAGATGCTGCCCGCTTCGTCCGACTCCGAGGGCGAGGAAATGACGGCCGGGACCGGCCGCTGAGCAGCCGCCGCGATTCGCCATCCGCCCGGAGACACTGCCCGGGATCGGCCCGGTACTGCCCGGGATTGGCCCGGTACTGCCCGGGACCTGCTGTTCTTCCTGCCATTTCCGCTTCGAGAATCTTCCTCTTTTAAAGACAATAAAATATCGCTCCCCACTGAGACGCGCTTGCTAAATCCTGAGGTCTTGTCAACAAGTGTCGTGATACTGGAGAGGGTGCAGCAGAGATTCACCTGGATGTTACCTGGGCTTGTGGGCTTGAGTTACAGGGAGAGGTTGGATAGGCTGGGACTTTGTTCCTTTGGAGCGTAGGGGGCTGAGGGTGACCTTATTGAGGTGGACAAGATCATGAGGGGCTCGGATAAAGTGAACGCTCACAGTCTGTTTCCCAGGGTGGAGGATTCTAAAACTAGAGGGCACAGGGTTAAGGTGAGAGAGGAGAGATTTAAGAGGGACCTCAGGGGCAACTTCTACACTCAGAGGGTGGTCTGTATCTGGCACCAGCTGCCAGAGGAAGCTGTACAAGCGGGTACAATTGTGATTTGTATAAGACATTTGGACGGATACTTGGTTGTCTATTGTTTAAGAAGGAACTGCAGATGCTGGAAAGATCGAAAATGGATAAAAATGCTGGAGAAACTCAGTCGAGGCCAGAAACGTTGCCTATTCCGTCGCTCCATTGATGCTGCCTCATCCACTGAGTTTCTCCAGCATTTTTATCAACTTTTGGTTGTCTATTGATCGGAGGGGCTTGGGCCAAATGTAGGGACTAGCCCAGTATATGTCAACGGACGTTGCTAACTTGATCAGTCTGGACCAGGTGGGCCGAAGGGCCTGATTCCGTTGTGTGAGTCTGACTGTGGCTGGGTTTGTAAAGCCTCCTCTCTGTACGGCGTTGGTCCATTAGGAAAGTTTCCTTTCATTTGGTTAGGTTTCGTGTGTTGTCACGTGTACCGAGGCACAGTGAACAGGGTGGTCAAGAGCCCCAAACTAGGCAGGGAATGGAGAAAGGGAGGTAGTCGCGACGCTGCTCACCGAGGGCCGGTGGCAGAAGGGGGGGGGGGGGGGGGGGGAGAGAGAGAGATCGTGGTGGAGGGAGACAGAGAACGAGGCAGCGTGAGCGAGGGGGTGGTGCTGGTGGAGCGAGGGGTAGGTGGGACAGGAAAGCCTGGACACACCCTCTTAAATCTCTCCTCTCTCACCTTAACCCTGTGCCCTCTAGTTGTAGAATCCTCTACCCTTGGAAACAGACTGTGAGCGTTCACTTTATCCGAGCCCCTCATGATCTTGTCCACCTCAATAAGGTCACCCTCAGCCCCATACACGCCAAAGGAACAAAGTCCCAGCCTCTCCAACCTCTCCCTGTAACTCCAGCCCACAAGCCCAGGTAACATCCAGGTGAATCTCTGCTGCACGTTTACCAACCTTCCTTCCTGTAGCCGGGACACGGCAAGTGCACACAATGTTCCAGCTGTGGTCTCACCAACTTGTGTAGTCAACACCGTCCCCAGGAAGGTCAGCCTCCATCACCGCCCCCGACTCACACCCTGCAGACAACTGCACCCCAGTAGCGCCAGATCCCTCTGCTCAGCCACACACTCCTGGGCTCAGCCACTGGTGGTGGAAGTCCTGCCCTGGTTTGACATCTCACACTTGCCAGAGTTTGCTATTCCTTGGCCCAACTGAATCTTCCCAATCTTGCTGTGTTGTGGATAACATTGGAATAAGGAGAAATAACCTTCAGATAAATTTGAAACCAGCATAAAGGGAATCCAGAGGGAACGCAGACAAGCAATAGACAACAGACAACAGACAATAGGTGCAGGAGTAGGCCATTCGGCCCCTCAAGCTAGCACCGCCATTCAATGTGATCATGGCTGATCATCCTCAATCAGTACCCCGTTCCTGCCTTCTCCCCATATCCCCTGACTCCGCTATATTTAAGAGCCATATCTAGCTCTCTCTTGAAAGTATCCAGAGAACCGGCCTCCACCGCCCTCTGAGGCAGAGAATTCCACGCGCCCGTCTAAAAGCCTCTTAAACACCACTGTCGTATCTGCCTCCGCCCCCACCCCTGGCAGCGTGTTCCAGGCCCCCGCACATCTCTAACTTTGCCCCTCTCACCTTCAAATTTTGCCGTCCAGAATTTGACTTTCCCACCCTTGGAGTAAGATTCTATGTAACCTCTCTGCCTCATTATTTTATAAACTTCTATCAGGTCTCCCCTCAACCTCTGACGTTCCAGAGACAACAATCCCAGTCTGTCCAGCCTCTCCCTGGAGCTGAAACCCTCTAATCCCGGCATCGTTCCGGTAAACCTCCTCTGCACCGTCTCCAAGGCCCCCACATCCCCCCTGTGACGGGGGAGACCACAACTGCCCGCAATACTCCAGATGTGGCCCGACCCAAGCCCGATAAAGCTGCACGGTGACTTCCTGCCTCTTGTCCTCAACGCCCCGCCCGCCCGGTGAAGGCCAGCGTAACGTTCACCTTATTTAGCGCTCTGGAGGATTCAATATCACACAGGGTGTCAGATAAGGAGAGGAGGGGAATGTAGGCTGGAGGGAGGGACATGATGGTGGGGGGGGGGGGGGAGGGGGACGAGTTGGTGGGAGATGAGTGTTTGGAGGAGGGGGCGAGGAGCAGGGTGGCTGGGGTGGGGGGGGGGATGTGTGTGGGGGTGAGGGGGGGGGGGGATAATGAGATAGGGGTGGGGTCTTTGCCCAGAGTAGATTGAGTGGGGGGCTTCCTGTTGGAGGAATTGAGCAGATGGTGGACAGAGCAATGTGGTGCTGAGGCGGCATCATCGGGAAAGATCAACGTTGGGAACCAGTGAGCAAGTGGCCAGACGTCCGAGCCGCCTCCGCATATGTGAGTTCAATCCCACCATGGCACCTGGACAAGTTGCATTTAATTAATTAAATTAATCTGGAATTAAAATCCAGTGAGAATAATTCTGCCGCTTGTTGCAAAAACATCACAGGTTCACTGGGTGACAAGGAAGCCCGTCTTTCTGCCTTTAGGTCTAGGTTTATTGTTGCCACGTGTACTGAGGTACAGTGAAAGGCTTTGTTCTGCGCGCTATCCAAACTGATCAGATATACTCTACATAAATAGAATCAGCAAACTCCAGTCCAACAGGTGGAGCAAAGGGGAAGATACAGAGCGCAGAATATAGTTCTCAGCATTGTAGCGCATCAGTTCCACAGACAAAGTCCAATGTCCGCAATGGGGTGGAGGTGAATCGGACAGCACCCTAGCTTATGGAAGGGCCGTTCAGAAGCCGGATAACAGAGGGGAGGAAGCTGTTCCCGAGTCTGGCGGTGCGGCGCTTTCAAGCTTCTGTAACTTCTGCTAACCAGTGGTTTTCTGAGTTAGTCCCATTAGCCAACTTGGTGGGTATAATGTTACATTATTAGAAGGGGAATTAGGGGGTGGAGGGGAATGGAGGAGGGCGGTAGAGAGGGGCGAATGTGAGACGCGTGGATGCAACTGTGGAGAGATAAGTCTGAAGAAGGGTCTCGACCCGAAACGTCGCCTATCTCCTTCGCTCCTTAGATGCTGCTGCACCCGCTGAGTTTCTCCAGCTTTTTGTGTAACCCAGTGGAGAGATAAGGATGGGGGATATGGCATGATATTACACCTGCACTCTGTATCGTCCCCATTGCTCTACATATTGTACTGGAGTTTGACGATGGCGTGTGTGTGTGGCGTGCCTGGTCTGTTTGGATAGCGCCGAAACAAAGCATTTCACTGTACCTCGGTACACGTGACAATAATAAACTGAAAGGACATTGTACAGAAGCCAATTCACCCACAAACCCGCACGTCTTTGGGGTGTAGGAGGAAACCGGAGCACCCGGGGAGAACGTGCAAGCTCCACACAGACAGCAGCCGAGGTCAGGATCGAGCCCGGGTCGGTGGCGCGGTGAAACAGCAGCTCTACCCGCTGCACCAAAGCCTGGGGCGCCGCGGTTCGGTTCGCTCCACCGCCGGTGTCGGCCCGGGTGAGCCCCGGCGCGGGGCGGGCGGGAGGGCGGTCAGGTCCAGGTGACGGTGATGGCGGCACCAACGCATTGCTTTCTCTTCTCCCCGACAGTCTGTTGCCACCAGCAACAAGGGCTGGAGCTGCAGGAGCTGCCACCGGAGCCGCCGGAACCACAGGCGCGGCAGTCGGTGCCCCAGGGCGCGGTGGACAGGTATGCCACCGGCTCGCTGGACATGTCGGGCTCGGTGGCAACGACCTTCTCGGGAGTGCGGAGCATCTCGCATTCCGAGAGCACCTTGGGGTTTGTGGACTCTGCGCATTCCGTCAACTTGTCCATCACCCTGGCCGTCACCGACTCCATGAGCATCTCGCAGACTCTCGGCATCTCGCAGTCGCTGATCATCTCAGAGACCAAGTCCGGTGTCCTGAGCGAGGAGTGCTCGACCGACAGCAGCGTGGACCCCGGCATTATTAAACTGGAGGCCAAGCACAGCCACTACAAACTGTCCAAGATCTGGCCCATCCACTTCAAAGCCAAGATGCACCGGGTGGGAACAGTCTTCAAACGCGCCTTGACTCCGAGTCTCCTCGTTCCCCAGGTGCTGGGTATCCAATCGGGCCACGGCTACCCCAGCCTCACCCCCATCCCCACCCACACCCCCACCCCCATCCGGCCCCACCCTCCCACCAGCGCCCCCACGCCCACCCCCACCCCCACCCCCACCCCCACCCCCACCCCCACCCCCACCCCCACCCCCACAATTCCGCTCCAAACGTCCATCTCCGGCATCATCCAGCACCTGGAATTCCGACACTCGCTCATCACCCTCCACAGCTCCTCGTCTCTGCTCAGCATCCAGAGCAGTGACTCCTCCTGGTCCTCCGGCTCCCGGACCCCGCCGTGGCCCCCACCCCCACCCCCACCTTCGCCCCAGGGACCATCCGCGCCCCCGCGCCCATCCTCGCTCCCGGCACCATCCGCGTCCCCGAGCCTATCCTGGCTTATGCGTCCCTCCGCGTCCCCGCGCCCATCCTCGCTTCCGCCCCCCCTCCGCGTCCCCGCTCCCCCCCCGCGTCCCCGCTCCCCCCCGCGTCCCCGCTCCCCCCCGCGTCCCCGCTCCCCCCCGCGTCCGCGCTCCCCCCCGCGTCCCCGCTCCCCCCCGCGTCCCCGCTCCCCCCCGCGTCCCCGCTCCCCCCCGCGTCCGCGCTCCCCCCCGCGTCCCCGCTCCCCCCCGCGTCCCCGCTCCCCCCCGCGTCCCCGCTCCCCCCCGCGTCCGCGCTCCCCCCCGCGTCCCCGCGCCCATCCTCGCTTCCGCCCCCCTCCGCGTCCCCGCTCCCCCCCGCGTCCCCGCTCCCCCCCGCGTCCCCGCTCCCCCCCGCGTCCCCGCGCCCATCCTCGCTTCCGCCCCCCTCCGCGTCCCCGCTCCCCCCCGCGTCCCCGCTCCCCCCCGCGTCCGCGCTCCCCCCCGCGTCCCCGCTCCCCCCCGCGTCCCCGCTCCCCCCCGCGTCCCCGCTCCCCCCCGCGTCCCCGCTCCCCCCCGCGTCCCCGCTCCCCCCCGCGTCCCCGCGCCCATCCTCGCCCCCGCGCCCATCCTCGCCCCCGTCTCCCTCCGCGCCCCCGCCCCCATCCCCGTCCAGCTGAGCGCGACCCCGTGAGCCCTGGCACCGCGGTCACGGAGAGGCAAGTGCGGGGACGGGCGCGGACAGATGGATTCCAGCGGCCGCGGTGGAAGGAGGTCGGGCCACCGGGTCACCGGGCGGTCGGGGCCGGAGCGATGGACAATGCGGGACTGCGGGACCGTGTATCCCGGGACCCGCTGCTCGCCCCGTGCCTCTCAATCACCTCCCTGCTGCTGGAGTGAGGGTGGGTGGGGGGTAAATCTCCGCCGCCGCCCCCACCCGGACTGCTCGGGCTGCCCCGCCCGCTCCGAGGCAGGAGCCGGGGAGGAAGATCGGGACTGACCGTGACTGGGAACCGCGGGCGCTGGGAAACCAATAAACGGATGAACGAACCCACCGACTGTTTCTTGTCTCACTCGGAGCGACGCGAAGATTGTTTCATTTCCTTTAGTTTAGTTTAGTTTAGTTCAGAGATACAGCGCGGAAACAGACCCTTCGGCCCACCTAGTCCGTGCCGCCCAGCAATCCCCGCACACTAACGCTATCCTACACACACTAGCGACAATTTACATTTACACCAAGCCAATTAACCCGCAAAAAAATAAGTGCAGGAGTAGGCCATTCGGCCTTCTAGCCACTCAATATGATAATGGCTGTTCATCCACAATCAGTACCCCGTTCCTGCTTTCTCCCCATATCCCTTGATTCCGTCAGCCCGAAGAACTAAATCTAACTCTCTCTTGAAAACATCGAGTGAACTGGCCTCCTGCGGCCCACCGTGGCAGAGAATTCCACACATTCACAACTCTCCGGGTGAAGAAGTCTTTCCTCATCTCAGTCCTAAATGGCCGACCCCTTATTCTGAAACTGTGACCCCTGGTTCTGGACTCCCCCAACATCGGGAACTTTAAGAATGTTATATGTTTCTATAAGATCCCCTCTCATCCTTCTAAATTCCAGCGATAACAAGCCCAGTCGACCCATTCTTCCAGCATATGACAGTACCGCCATCACGGGAATTAACCTGGTGAACCTACACTGCACTCCCTCAATAGCAAGAATGTCCTTCCTCAAATTTGGAGACCAAAACTGCACACAATACTCCAGGTGAGGTCTCACCAGGGCCCTGTATAACTGCAGAAGGACCTCCTTGCTCCTAAACTCAAATCCTGTCACATGAAGGCCAACATGCCATTCAAATCAAATGAAATACGTTTATTTGTCATTGCACATCAACTGTACAACGACATTCCATGTGCATCCCCTTCAATGGTAAACAATAAAAGACACAGGATAAAAAGATTAACAAGAACAAACACAATAACACAAACAGCCATTTACTCTCACATTTACATTTACTACAAGATCAATGCATAAAATAAGTAATAGATAATAAAAAATGCACATTATATTGCACATTCGAGCAGACAGGTTTTTATAATGCACCCCGAATTGTGTAGTGTTGCCCGTAGAGTTATCTGTTTGAGTTAAGTTCTCTAATGGCACATGGGTAGAAACTGTTAGTTAGTCTGCAAGTGCGGGCCTTCAAAGACCCATATCGCCTCCCAGAGGGCAGCAGAGTGAAAAGGTGGTTGGCAGGGTGGGATGAGTCCTGTGTGATGTTTGGCGCCCGGCGTAAACATCGGGCCTTGTAAATGTCTTCCAGGGAGGGTAGTTGAGTGTTTGTGATGCTCTGTGCTGTTTTAATAACCCTCTGTAGTGCCTTCCTTCCTTCCAGCCACAGTGCAGCTAGCAAACCACACCAGGATGCCATAGGAGAGGATGCTTTCCACGGCGCACCGGTAGAAGGACAGCAGCAGCTGCTGTGGGACGTTTGCTCTCCGCAGAGTCCTCAGGAAATATAGCCGCTGCTGTGACTTCTTTACGAGAGTGATGGTGTTCACTGTCCATGTAAGGTCCTGGGAGATGTATGTGCCCAGAAACTTAAAGTCAGTGACTCTCTCCACCATGTCTCCTTTGATGTAAAGAGGAGCAGGTTCCTCTCTCCTCCTCCTGAAGTCAATAACCAGTTCTTTTGTTTTGGTTGAGTTGAGTGCCAGGTTATTGTTAGTGCACCAGACAGTCAGTTTTTGGACATCATCTCTGTAGGCAGACTCGTCGTTGTTATTTATCAGCCCCACCACAGTCGTGTCATCCGCAAACTTAATGATCCGGTTTGTGCTGTGTGTCGGTGTGCAGTCATGAGTGTAGATTGTGTAGAGAATAGGACTCAGCACACAGCCTTGTGGCGCCCCTGTGCTGAGCGTCAGGACTGGGGAGTGATTGGACCCCATCCTGACAGTCTGTGGGCGGTCTGTTAACAAGTCCTTGATCCATCTGCATGTGTTGGCATTTACACCCAGGTCAAACAGTTTGTCCACCATTCTGCTGGGGATGATGGTATTGAATGCAGAACTAAAATCTACAAACAACATCCTCACATATGAGCCGGGGCGCTCCAGGTGAGTCAGTGCAGAATGTAGAGCCATGTTGATGGCGTCTTCTGTTGACCTGTTAGCTCTGTATGCAAACTGATGTTGATCCAGGGTGGGTGGGAGTGAGGATTTAATGTGGGCTCAAAGCACTTCATCACAGTTGAAGTGAGAGCAACAGGTCTGTTGTCGTTCAAGCTGGTGATGGATGTTTTTTTGGGAACAGGCACAATGGTGGCAGTCTTGAAGCATTTAGGGACAGTGCATGTTGACAGAGAGAGGTTAAAGAT